>PVJH01017564.1:0-47449 GCA_004026705.1 Nesogale talazaci | reverse complement strand
ATAGTCATAAACAAGTCACGATAAATTGGTGGAGTTCTAATCTAAAGTATCCCAACAAACTGATGAAGCATTATATGCATTCACTCGCATGTCAATAAATTTTGAAGGCAGCTTTGTTACCCACATATTAGAAGAATCTACATATTTTATGATCTATATGATCCATATTACACTACATGGGTCACAAAAAAGATGTATACCCTTGAAAATATTGAAAATTCCAGAACACTTTATTGTGCTCAAGTGGAATCTGAACATGGATGAAGAAGCAGTTTTAGAAAAATGGAACAAGAATATACTGTTTGATTTAACTTCAGGAAAGGTGAGTCATTTCAGGACTGAATCATTTCACCATGTTTAGTCAAGCTCTTTGCTGAGCAAATAATTAGAGCAAGTGTATTATATAAAGAAAATGGAGGCATCAGGTTTGGAGAAGGGTTATTAACCGCCTGCAATAATGGTGAAGACTCAATCTTTTTTGCTGAAAGTGAGGAGGACTTGAAGTACTTGCTGATGAAGAGCACGAGCTGCAGACTTAAAAAAAAAAGTAGCCTTGAGGGTAGACTACAATTTAATGTAAAGACGTCACCACGAAACCAATAAGTAGCATGGTCTAAAAATAGGTAATGTGTTAAATGGACAAAAATTTCTGTTATCGATGATTTTGTCTTGCTTGTATTCACAATCAGTGCTAATGGAAGCAGTCATCAAGAGATCATCTGATGCACTGCATCCGGTAAATCTGCTGCACAAGACCTCTTTAAGGTATTGAAAACCAAAGATGTTACTTTGAGGCTGAGGTGCACCTAATTCGGGTCATGATTTTTAAATAACCTCATTTGCAGGTGAATGTTGGACTTGGAAGAGGGAAGATCAAAGAATAATTTGAATTATAGTGCTTTTGAACAATATTGAAATTACCACATAGGGCCAAAAGAACAAGCAAACTTGTCTTGGAAGAAGCGCAGCCAGAATGATCCTTTACAAACACTTTCGACGTGTTATCATGACAGATCGGTCCCTGAGAAATAAGAAGATCCTCAACTAGATGGAGTGGCATCATGGCAGCAAAATGGTCTCCTTAAAGTTTCCTTAAAGTTTCCAAGGCTCTAAATATTTGCAAAAGCAAAAGGTCCTATCTTTCTCCATGAATAGATGAGGGGTTCAAACACTGATCCTTTGGTCAACAGTTGAATGCTTACCCATTATCTGCACTCTGGATCATATATTCCCTTGCCAGGGTTAACCATTTCTTATTGATCACTATTATCAACCCAATTCCATCGGCTCAAGCCGAACAATAGTGAAGATAGCACAGGCCCAGCCAATGTTCAGAAATCAACCAAACAGCACACAAAAACAGCAATTCAAAGAAATCTAGTGGATTTTGTGCTTCCTTTGTGCTTCCTTTAGTGCTGGAAGCTACAATAATCTGTCCACTTGTGGCATGTGTCTTCAGATGTCCCAAACTTCTAACAAAAATGTTGATGTACTCATTCAAATCCATTGTCCAGGTGGGAGGGTGGGGGAAGGAGGGCAAACATAGTGAAATACTGAGGGTTCAAGCAGAAAGAAAATGTTTTGAAAATGATGATGGCAATATAAGTACAAGTGTGTGTGACAGAATTGATGTATGGATTGTTATAAGAGATACATGAGTATTGGGACACATTGGACGTTGTACAGTATGTATTGGGACACATTGGGATACAGCGAGTATTGGGACACATTGGACAGTGTACAGTATGAAAATAATAACAATTTGTAAATTACTAAATGTTCATGGGGTGGGGTAGGAAGGGAATATAGGGAGCTGATACTGGAGGCCTGAATGGAGGGAGGATATTTTGAGAGTGATGATGGCATAAGCATGTAAATGTGGCCTGATGTATGTATGGATTGTGATGGGATGTGTATGAGCCCCCAATAAAAATGTTTTATTAAAAAATAATAAAATAAAATAAATTGTAAGTAAAAAAATAATAAAATAAAAAAGAGATGTATGAGACCCTAACAAAATGATTTTTTGTAATTCATTAAAAAAATTCATTGTCCTCAAGTTGATTCTGGTCCATAACAATTCCTTAAAGTTTCCAAGGCTCTAAATATTTGCAAAAGCAAAAGGTCCTATCTTTCTCCCATGAAATAGATGAGGGGTTCAAACACTGATCCTTTGGTCAACAGTTGAATGCTTACCCATTATCTGCACTCTGGATCATATATTCCCTTGCCAGGGTTAACCATTTCTTATTGATCACTATTATCAACCCAATTCCATCAGTATAGTAGATCAATGTGATATTCAATAGAAAAAACAGATAGTCCAGATGCATTCAGAGGGCAAGACAGAGAGCATAGATCTGAAACAATGACATAAATGTATACCACTGTTGGCTAGCCTAATTGAATGCAAAATATTTCTGTAAGTCCTCCCAAGAAAAATGCTACTTCAATGTCAGTGCAACATGTACTTGGGGTTTGATTGCTTTCATAATCCTGACATTCACAAGAATTTATTTGCTTTGTCCAACCTTCTGTTATTATCAACCCCCTTGTTATCCAAGAACCTAATGATGTAGCCTCGTCTTTGTGGTCAGTCTTGATCAACAGTTATTGGCTGCCATTGTCCTTTCTCAGTGACAGTTCAATTAGAATTTCAGCCCTGAGAAAGCAATCTGAGTAGCACACCAAAAACTTCTGTGCAGTTAGTTTGCCAGTAAGCTGAAAGGCAAATCTTAAATAACCTGCCACGACTTCAATCTTTGGTATTTATGTGGTGACAAAATATTTGGTGTATTGCCTAAAACTTTATAAGATCAATGTCTTAGAAGACTAAGTAAACAGATTATAATATTTGTTAATGTAGCCAAAATCGAGGCCAGCACAGGTAGTAGAATATTCAGGTTAAAATAATTCTTGTTTGGAGCTAGATCTAAATATGTGAGTTCTGTGACACTAGAAGACTAGATTTCAGAAACTTCTGAATTTGTAAGTTTCTGGAAGTGTTTATCCTTTATGGTAGCATAATCAGCAAAAATTTCTAAAACTTTTGGGACCCAGAACTTTTACCTAGACTTTCTTTATTTGCTTTTTTTAAACAGTTTTATTGGTATATAATTCATATGCCATACAATTCAATTCCTATTAAGAAGAGTTATGCAATCATCACTCCACTCAGGTTTAGAACATTTTCTTCTTTCCTGTACTCCCTGTTACTAGCTCCCCATTCCACACCCACATCCCAGCCTCCTCTGCAATAACACCCCAAACCCAGTAATCCAGTTATTGCCACTATAGATTTCTCTATCCTGGACATAAGTTCTTAAGAAGAGTTTGGCTCTTCTGTACACTAAATAAGTATTTCCTGTGTTCAGTTTCAGTGCTTTCAAAATGTAATGCATATGACTGCACCTAGAATTAAAAATAAATAAATAAATAAAAAGATAGACTAGATTAAATAAAAGCAAAGCTGATAGACAAACTTCCCACTAAATCCCTGACAAGCCTTTGACTTTTTATCATGCTGCAGGAAATAAGACCAAAATTTAGAAAGTTTCAAGAAAACTGAATATCTAATATCTTTCTTACCCATAAAAATTTATTCAGGGAATGTTAACTCAAGAACAAGTTAAATGTAAAATACATCAAAATATTAAATGGAATAATATAGTAAAATGTGATGTTTTATATATATATATGATTTCACCTTTAGGTTTTCCAGAATGATGCTAGATAAGCAAGATTATTATCATATAAAATACATATATGTAGAAACTAAAATAAATGCTAAATTTTTTGTAAAATTTCTCATAATAATAAGTCTTCCCCAAATCTGTTCATGATCTTTCTGTTCAAATTCAGTGCTGTTTATTGGTATCAGGGAGGCATCAATAAACACAGTATATTTTGACCTTTGGGGGGAAAACTTGTTTTTATATACCTGGAAACACGTTTCCCCAAAGAGATTCTAAAGACAAATGAAAGTTAATTTGGGTTAGGGTTTGAACTTTTTTTGCAAATGCAAAACATCGCCACAGATCAGAATTTCCTCTGGAGGTTACTTCACTTGTTTTCATCCTTGAAGCAAACACTGTGAGAAATTTAGAAAGAGCTGGTTCAGCTGATTTAAAGTTATCTGAGAAAGAATATTTCCATTCTAATGATGAAGCAGAAAAGAAAATGACTAAGGTTTCAAATATTGTACTTTGTTAGAATTTACTGAAATATGAGGTGATAGGAGAATTTAAAGAATATACTGATACTTTTAATTTTAGACTAATATACGTTGTTAAAGAGAGATTAATACAGTTTTAATTGAGCTATAATTAAAAATCACACAATTCAATAGTTCAATCATATCAAGAAGGGGTGTGAAATCATTGCCACAATCAACTTTGGAATATTTTCTACCTCTTTTTAGACAGCGATGTTGACTCCCCATTTCCCCACCCTCCCTAACCATTTCCCCAATTCTGTTATCATCAAAGTTCCACCCATCCCAGTTTCCCTATAAAAATAAATATATTGGTTGAGCCTTGGTGGCGTAGTGGTTGTGCGCGGGACTGCGGTCCACTGGGATGGAGGTTCAATTCCGGCTCCCAGGAACAAAGGCTGGGCCTCCTACTCCCACCACCTGAGGGCAGTGATGCCTAAAAATAAATAATAAATAAATAAATAAATAAATATGTAAAAGTAAGTCAGACAACAAACATGGATCCACCAACAATGACCATATAAAATAAATAGACATCTCAACCAAAAAGAAGCAGAGACAATTAAAACTTTAAAATAATTTCAAATTGAGTCCATAAGAAGATCAAAATGACAAAACATTACATTCCAGTCTACATACAGTTGCTAAGATCTACTTTATGATGTCTGTGTCGAAGAGCTGGGCTATTGACATTCCTAGTTTATGTGCATTGGAGATTTCCCAGAGACTGCTCCCACGACTGGTTTCTACAAATGGATTTGAGGCTATCATTTACTGTACAGAGCTTCACGCTGGCTGGTATGCCTCTTCACGTGGACTTAGCCGACACCTCATTTAGAGGGCTGCTTATTCAGAAGCAAGCCTTTAAGACCCCAGTTATTATTACTCATGATAGTGGGCACCATCTGGTTTCTTCTCCACACTTTGCTAAGGTACTCATATCTCCATTGATCCCTTCATGAGTGAGAGTACCAGGTAAGGCCATTCATAAAAATGAATTGTTTTTATACTAAGACCACAGTGAAGTGAGAGTTCAAAATCCATTCTAATAGCTACCATTTATATAAGTCCCTGATTTGATTTTAGGGATAGTAGTTTCATTTTATTGTAGTACATCATCACCATTGGTTCTAAAGCAACTCTTTGATAGTAACATTATTACAGTTAATGGTATAGCATTGTTGAGAAAATAATCGTATATACCATCACTTGAATAGTTAACTTATATATTTCCAAAATGTGAGTGATTAGATACTAGTATCACAGTAGCTAGATATATGGCAGTACTTTTACTAGCCTTCAGCCCTCCCTGAACTTACATTTATTACACAATGACAGAGAGAGCATATGTACAGAAATGGCAAATATATGTTGGTCCCAGGTCACGTTACATTGTCTAGATCTTTAGGGTTTGGTTAGAAACTAGCTAATAAGTGTCCATTTAGAAACAAAATACAGATTTTTTCCCCTTTGGGCTCTCTATAACCTGTATTAAGTGCTTTCTTCAATGACTGAGGGCCCCACTCAGCCCACTCATTATCTTAGATACAATACTCATATCCTATATAGGCATGAGCCCCTGCTCTACTGGATCTAATCACTCAGAAAAATTCATTGATTGCTTTTCTTGGGTTGTCTGTCAATTTGGGATGACCATAGAACACAGCTATATATTGAGTATCCATTGATCCACTCTTCCCTCTGACATGGGAAACAGATTCTGTCATTTAACAACAGTATTCCATTGTGTGTCTATACCATACATTCTTTATTCTTCAACTAAAGGAAATTTGACTTCTTTCCAGCTTCTTGTGATGGTGAACTGCACAGCTATGAACATAGAGAAGAATATTTCTATTTATTTTATTTCTTTTGTTTCTTTATGATGTATGTATAACAGAAGTACTGCTGAGCTTTATAGTATTTCTATTCCCCGGTAATGCCATGTCACATTCCACAATGGCCGTACACTTATTTCCTATCTTTTTCTTGACAATAATTGTAGTAGTTACATAATTCCATGCCAACTTGATAAATAGGATGAAGGAGTGGTGTCTAGCCTGTTGATTAGGTTAGTCCCTCTTCCTCTCTGAAGGTGGAACAATCTTTGTCTGTTTCACCTTCCTGTTGATAAACCACATGGAGTTACTCTGATGGTAGCTAAAGTCCCAGAGATACATCCACTGCCATTGAATCCACAGGACTTTCCACCCACCTGCCTATGATCTTCCTGAACTTGGCATCACTATATGTGCTATGAGAGTCTGAAGAGGAATTTGTGGACTATTATTGGACAAATGGGATAATATCTAATTTATGGGCTTTATCTAGACTGCACTGGGATGGTTTCTTAATGTACAATTCCTCTTTAATATAAAGCTCTCTCTTACACACATATGAATGTCTGGGTTTGTTTCTATAGTCAACCCAGTCTAACATATCAATGTACTCTAGTTAACTAATGTTTTCTTCAGGCACAAAAGGGTCTTGCACAGTATATCTTTAAACTTATTTCAACCTCTAAATCTGCAATAAATTGATGGAGACCATACCTCACCTCCTTTAGCTGCTTCCCTATTGTCATGTGGCAGGAATTATGCCTCCACAGTTCATCCTTTGCTACCTATTCTGACACTAACTGTCCTTCATGTCATTCTGTGTTTATGCTAGATACAATGACTTGTTGCAAATGACACATAGAACTCACAGGTAATAGTCATGGCTATGGGGGATTATTAGGGATATTAATAGGTAACCACAATCAGTAAGAACACAGACATTAATCCCAAATACCAGCCTACCTCAGCCAACAACCAGATCTCTCTCTAGTCCTCAGCCTCTCTGTCATGTAGTAGACAAGTTTCCCTTTGGTCCTTCAGCTTCTCAGATCTCTTGGCATGTGACTCTGTGTGCCAGGAAGCCAGTCCACTTGTCACTCTGTCTCACAGTCCCATACTCTTGGTGAGGCCTCTCTGAATTGCTTGCCACAGTCTCTGGAGAATCATCTTGGGGGCCTCGGCCAGTTCAGACAGAGATTTTGGTGATACTCTGCCAAAATCTTGGATTTCTCTCTATGTTCTAAACGGTTCTTATGGCACAGAGCAATGCCTATGATGATGGTGTGGTTTGTATCTTTTAGCCAACCATACCCCCCAAAATAAAAAAAGTAGTGCTGTCATTCTCAGCCCATTGAAAAAATAGTCATAAGGATGCCTCTGAGGAAACAAGAGTATAACTTGGTTCACACTGCGTGTTAAGATCAGGATTTGACCATAGCTTAATTTTGTAACAGAGAACTCCCTCCAAAATGGGAATCTAGATTTGTATTGCAACGCACAAAGAATTTTGTCTAGGCATTGTTGATACACCTACTTACCTAACATGGGCATAGGAAGCAAGCTCAAGGAGAAAGGAACAAGACCAACTTTCCTGGAGGGACTTAGGGGGAGAAAAGGGAGGGGAAGAGGGTGGTGAGAAAACCACACCACAGACAGGGGAACAACTAGAGAATTAAAATCAACAACAAGAAGGATATAGAGATCCTGGTGGTGTTGGAGCAACCACAATCTAGCTGAGAGAAAGGACTCTGAGGCAGAAGTAGGTGATCATGATGGTAAGGCAGAAGGAAGGTCAAAGGAAAGCGAGGACTTACCTAGAAAGCAAAGCTACGGATAGAGGTATAAGCATAGGTGTGTCAATACATAAATACATTAATCCATAGAAATAGAGGTATTGGCCTAAGTGGCTACATTCATATGGCAATCCACTGGGATAGTGGATGCGCTTTGCACCCCTGCTCATACCCTCCCTCACTACAAGAATGCATTGTTCTAACAAACTCATTCTGTGATGCCCATCCTTATGGTACAATCACTGAAGACAAAGTGGGTGAATAAACAAATGTGGTGAAGAAGGCAGATGGTGCCAGGCCATTAAAAGAATAGTGTCTGGTGCCTTAAAGGCTTAATATGATACAAGCAGCCATCTAGAAGAGTGACCACAAGTCCACATGGAAGAAACACACCTGTGTGGTTAGGAGGTGACATCAGGACTGGGTAACAGGCATCAAAAGACCCATAATAAAAAATACATATTGTTGAGAACAAGGTGGGTCAGAGCAGAGACCCAAAGTACATCTCTAAACAATGGAACTTCCCCCCAAATAGGGGTCACAGGGAAGGTATGAGCCAAACGGGATGCATTAAGGCACCGATAAAACACACAATTTCCTTCTGATTCTTTAAGACTTTTCACTCCCCATAATCATAAATCCAGTTCTGCCTGTCACTTCAGACTGGACTGGAACATGTACATAGGTGTAAATAAGAGATAAGAACTCGTGACACATGGAATCCTGGAGCAGGAATGGGAATAGCAATTCCAGAAGGATAGGGAGAAGAGCAGGGGAGAAAGGGGCAACTGATCATCATGATTGACAAACAACCAAACACAACCCCTCCAGGGGAAAGAGCAACAAAAACCATGGGGGAAGGGAGATAGTGATCAATATGAGACATGGCCATAATTATCATTTTTACACCATCAAAGAGTTATGAGGGCATAGGAGGGGAAAAGAGGAGCTGATACCAAGGGCTCAATAGAAAGTAATTATCTAGGAAAGAATGATGACAACATATGTACAAATATGCCTGATACAATTGATGTAGGGATTGTAATAAGAGTTGTAAGAGCCCCCAATAGAATGATCTTTTAATTTAAAAAAAAGAAGACGTTTGGCTAGAAAGGCCATTATTTTATTACTTTTTACATTCCATGAGGATGCCACCTTCAAAGCAGAGAGAATTCAAAATGAAAATAATTACAACACACTTATCATTCTTCTAATAATATCACCTCACAATTATACAAAACTTTTAAAGATGAGGAAACCGAAATGCAAAGTGATTATGCACCTTTCCCAAGGCCACATAATGAATCAATAGCAATATCTGTATCTAAGCTAGTTAAACTCTATCTCAGTATTGGCAGAGAATGAGGAAATCCTTGAAATCCACCATCTAGACTAAAAACATATTGTTATCTTCCATCTCTCATTGATGTCTTCTGTTTGTTATCTATTTTTATTTAACAGGTTTAAAAAATTAAAAATCTGACTGTTGGAAAATGAAAATTCTTAGTAAACATACTCCGATCTAAGAAAAATAATGGGCAACATTAAGAATACAATTTGGCATTCATGATCATTGTTAGGTGTCTTTGATTGCTATTAATCATTAATTGATGATCCATTTTTTTAGTAGGGAAGAACCAGACAGTTCAATTCTAGTTTGCAATGGAATCAATAGAGCTTCCACATTTCTTGACCCCACAGATGGCATTTACTAACATCTGCACTACCACCATTAGTCAGATAAACTAATCAGAAATGTCTAAGCCCTGCTTGACACTCATCCTCAGGAAAGGAACACAGAATATATGGGTGTTATAGCCAAGGATGGTAAAAATAATTAGATAGTATCCAGCTGTCAGATAGAATAGCATCTGGGGTCTTAAAAGTTTGTTTCCAAGTAAGTGAGATGTCATCTAAGTCCACATGGAAGAAGCACACCAACATCAGTCATCAAAGGAATGTAAGTAATATAATCCAAAGTTGCTGGAGGAAATAGTATCAGAGCCTAAATTTTGAAAATCTGGTTTGAAGAAGGGTAGGGATAACAATGAAAACTCAAGATACTTTTGTGGGATCTACACAGGAAATAAGTTTCTGGTGATTCCCTTCTATCCATAATAGAGGGATGTGAGGAAAGTGGTTATTAAATAATATGCCATGAAAACATGATTTTAGAAGTTCACAATCAGTTGCTAACTGTTAATTGAATGGCTAAAACCTTGTCAGTTGATTCTCACCTTTGATGCATAATAGGTCTGATCTGGTTTTCAGTAATTTTTATCTTTTTTTATTCATATTGGGGCTTCTCTCAGATGTGTCATGCCATTGGGGGTCACACTCTTGAAATTTTGTTACATTTTCTATTTGTCAGTATATGAAGCCCAGGATTGGTGAATCTATAGGGATAGAATGTTGAATAATGTTTGAGAGGAGTACAGTGGGGGTAGATGGAAGTAGGTGCATAAAAAGAAACAGATGTCAAGGAATTCAGGAAAGAAAATAAAGTTTTGAAACAAGATTATGGCAGCAATTGTACAATATTGTTGATGTGAGTAAACAATGGAATGGTATTTTATCTGTATCAATTCCCAATGAAATGGTTGAAACCAAAAAAATCAACCTACATAAAAAGAAAGAAAGAAAAAATTGCTTACGCTTTCTTTCTCACTACAATAATTAATTTAAACTTTGCAACTTGGCTTTATAACTCTGAGTCACACAAATCTAGATGAGCCAAAAAAATTACTTTGGAGCTCTTGGAAATTTATCTAAAATGTTCCTTATCTGAGTTAGTAGGAATAGGCTATGGCATAATGCAATTTAAAAAAACCCTATCCACTCTCAATGTACCTCTTCTCATTAATATTACATATCAATCTTGGGTTGAGGATAGAGTAAGCATTGTGTTCCATTTTCTCCACATTCAGAGATCCAGCATAGCAGAACCACATGCAGCTTGGTCATTATGACAAGAGAAAAGAATATTTCAATCTGCACAGTAGATCTTAAAACTTCTAGGTGGAAATTACACGCCATCCTTTGCCCTGATTTTATTGATCAAGGCCAATGATGCCTAAGTCAACTGAGCAGAGAGCTACAGTGGGGCCATACGTCCTGAAGAAGAACAAGCGTGAGTGAGAAGTTCAGTGCTTGACTCTTCCCCTCACAGACTGCTGCCTGCCTCCAAGGGATCCATTTAAGCGTCGGGAATTTGGGCCGAAGGAGTTTGAGTTTAAATGATGTTACGGCTGATGATGATTTACATTTTATCTCCCTCCTGGCAAGGCAATTTGCAATGCTTCTCATGGATATGGTGTTGGCATGCATTCCTGAGTAATGACGAGATGGGGAGTCTCAATCCAATTAATAATGAATGTGCACTGTGTACAAGACGTGAACATTTTGTTGTGGTCAACCCTGAGAATCCGAGCTTGCTTGTTACTACATGCTAATCTGACCAGTCTTGACTAGAAAAACTTCTTAGAAAAAAGTATCAATTGATAATGCCCTGAACCCTCTTCAAATCTGGAGGATCTGCTTAAATTTGTTCACTTTGTGTGGTTCTATTGACATTTGATCTACCAGTGAGTTTCTAATGTTACAACAAGCCATACTCCACCACAGCAAAACAAACTCATAAGTAAGTGCAACAAACTGACACACGAAGAACAGACTATGAAGAAGGAAGAGGCTATGGACCTCAGCAGTTTTAACCATGGAAAACCTTATGGATTGTAATCGATACTATCAGATACTGAAAACTTCATGAATAACAACAGGGCATTGTCAGAGATACTGTTCAAAAGGTGAGTCCTTAATGTTGGAAAACACTTAAAATAAGACTAGAAATGCCATCTGTCTTGAAGCAAATAAGGTCAACTTCCCCTTTTAGCATAGTGTATAGTTTTTCCATTATCTTTTGATTTTTACCGCTTTGTTAACTATTTTGCCTAGAGAATCTTTCGATGTTTCATATTGAGCGTTGAATTTTTTGTTGCTTTTCGATTTTTTTTTCTGTTGAAGGTGTGCTGTATTCTTGCTTTCATGTTTTCTAACTTCAGTTCTTTTCATACTTCCTAATGATATTTTATTTTGTTCTTTGAATTTTTCTGTTCACCTCTGTGCCCTCATCATTTCTTCCATGTACTGGAAGTATTCTATGGCCAGGAGCACATTTCAGATTCTTTTTTGACACCCACTTTGATCACTTCTTTCTTTAATGACCTTCTGCTTTCTTTGTGTATGATGGTCTTTATGTCCTCTGACAGCTCAACAGTTCTTCTGTCATTACTGTTCAATGAGTCAAATTTTTCTTGAGATGTCATATTTTGACCCATGGGGCCTTGTTTAATTTTCTTCAACTTCAACTTGAAGCAATTGCAGTCAACTCTGAACCTCATTATAGATACTGATAGTAAGTTCTCCTCTCTTCTCTTCCCATAGAGTGACCTATTCTCAATTTATATACAGCATAATACATACAGAGGCACACACACAAATGAATAACAAATGCAATGTAAAACTGAGTCAAATTTCAATTGAAAAAAGAGCAGGAAATATTAAAAGCTGAAACAAGCTTAAAATGAATGAAAAATGATATCAAATGATAAAATGTTTCATTTTAACTTAATATTTGTGAAATGTTGCCAAGGAATTGGTTTTGACCATAGACCTGAATGGAAACAGTATTGCTATGATGCAGAATTTATTAGTAAGTGGATTACTTCAGACAAACCATGATATTTGAAATGAAGATGCTATTGGTGTTAGAAAATTCTATCCCAAGACTTTGAGTTTTGTTTCTGTCATCAAGGTCATATTTTATCAACACCATTTTTTCCTATTTATTTCCAAAGTTGTACTCAATTTCCAATAATTATCAATGATCTCTGTTGTATGCTTAATCAATTTCAAACTGAATACATTGATAGCATTCATCAACTTCTTCATCACTAATTTTGGGATCAATATGTAAATCTGAATATTTGCACTGACTGAATTTTTTTGTATGTGGATAAACATATACTATCACAGCCAGAATTATATTTCAAAATTGACCTTGAAATATCCTTTTTGATAATGAATGAATTCTATTCCTGGCATATGGTCTTCTGATTCATAATGGTCAAATCAGTCCATTTCAACTAATTAAGTACAATAATATTCATCACCATGAATTCCATTTGATTTTTGATGACTCCTAATATTCCTAGATTTAGTGTTCATATATTTGAAGCTCCAATTATTAATAGATATTTACAGCTGTTTTTCTTATTTTGAGTTTGAAAGCCCCAGAAGCTTTACTATTTCATTTTGGATGACTCCTAAATTTATTTATGGTTCCTAGATTTATTATCCATACATTTTAAGTTCCAATTATTAGTAGGCATTTACAGCTGTCTCTTCTTAGTCTGAGTTTGAAGGCTCCAGCAGTTTCACTTCATCCATACCCACTTTGGGAAGGCAACCCTTCTTCAGTCTGGTTTCAGGCCATTCCAACAAAAGGGACCCATCGCACACAATATCCGACAATGCTCTGCTGCTATTCATAAAATGGTGGTGGCTAATTCCTCAGTTTTGGACATCCTATTCCTTCTTTCTAATCTCTTCTTAATAAAAAATCTCTACGAAAACATGTTGAACTTGGCTGACCTTGCTGGTGTTTGAAATACAAATTACATAGCTTCCAGTATTATAACAACACTTGAGCCACCACAGAGTGACAGAAAATTGCACAGTAAATAACTTGAGGGGGAGGACAGGGAGGGGAAAGTTACACATTGTTGCTATTGTTGTTGTTGTTACTGGTGCTGCTGCTGCTGGTGGTGGTGGTGGGAAGGCAAAGTGAGGTGCTAGAAAGAACAATGCAATAGAAGGAAGGTAACTACTATTCCTTATTCCTTGGCTCGACTCAACAATCCATCCATTAATTAATGAATAGGGTCTTCTACATACTGTGTACTGTTTTAGAGCTTGGTATACATTGATGTATAAAAGAGATCTCATGGGGAAAGTCAATATAGCAGTTTCTTTATTACTTTACTTATGATAATTCTTCAGTGATTAGAAAAATGGTGAAGAAACATCTCTTCACAGCTCCCTTCAATGATACAGCTTTAAAGCCTACTTCAATACAATGCATCCCCTGCACCAAAAAAAGCAAAACTAACATGAAGCGTATCCTACCCTTTCAATATTGTGAAGTTTTGACTCTAAGCACTTGGAAATGTCTCTCTCTAATATCACCCATTAGGGCTCAGTGTTTCAACAATCAAAAGATTTGAAATTCAGCAAAGTCTTGTAGTACCTTGGCTCTGTTACAAAAGAAAGAAAATAATTTTCTTTTGTTTTTCACTAGCCATAGAAAATGGATGCTGAAATTCCTTGAGTGAGTTAGAAATTTTAAAGCAAAAACAAGTTATTAAAAATATTTGTACTAAACAGTTAAGTAACTTGAATGAACTTTATTTGATCTTTATATAAAAGAATAAATTTTGCAAGAAAACAGAAAGTGTTGGTACATTTCTACCTTTGCTAATAAGGAGTGATTTGTGCTTTTCCAAAGTTTAGGCAGAGAAACATATAAACCACTTACAACAGAGTTTCTTTTAAAGACACTCAAGATGGTAACGTCTTACATGTAAATTCATCATGTTAGTGGAAAGAGAAAGTGATTAAATTACTACAGTGAATCATCACTTTAAATGGTCTCTCTAAACATTAACCAACCAAGGAAATATTGTCTACTTGGAAACATGCACTAATGACTTAAGACAAAATATAAATTGTTTCAAAATACAGTATTGTGGCTAGTATTTGAGAGGAAAGGTGATTGTGAGGGACAGACACAAGAGCAAACAAATTGTTGCCAAACAAATCAAGTTTGAATGTAATGATAGCTGTAAGCAGTGCTCTAACTGACAGTGTCATAGAAGGTGTTTCTGGTAATCCGATGGCATGATACATGACTAGAACCTTCCCAAGAAACTCAGCCACCTCCTTTGAGAAATATTTGGGGTCTATAATCAGATTAATTTTAAATTGAAATTTCTTTGTAAATCAATAAAATCAAAACTCTCAAGTCTCTGTATCTCAATTACTTCCTCCCAAGGTTTGAGAATGGAAACTGAGGACTGAAACTTCACAGTGACTAGTTTGGAACTAATGATATTACTGTATTGCTCATTTTGAAATAGTTTCATTTAAGCTCTCCTTAAAGAAAGCACCTAACATATTAAATTGAAGGGAAATTCTTTCATAATGATGAATTATAAAATGATCAGTTCACCCTTTTCATTTCTGAGAGGGAGAAAAGAGAGATTATAACAATATTGAGGCATACAACATCTCACAGCTAAGTCACCACAAGGCAGTATTTATATCATTCCAGAATCTTTTTCCAAGGTTAACAGGCTACAAGCTTCACTTAATTTTTCCTTTAATGCAAAGCCTCATAAGGCTGGACCTCAGCATAAATCACTGAGGGTTAAGTTTATTATACTTAAATCATTTTTAGGAGCTCAAAAGCCTTCTTGCTAAAAAATGACATTTTATTCACCAAAGTTCATCTTAAAAGACCAATTACACAATTAAAAACAAGAGAAGATAACAGATAACTTGATCACTGTTTTGCAAATGGTTGTTTGGGCCAGAAAATGGGAAAGAAAATTAAAGCAGAATAAATGTTCTGAGATCCTTAAAAGAATACCTTGAAGAGGGGGAAATACTGATAGGTGACATTTTAATGACAACAATTACGTGTTTTAGGATGTCTTGTCTTGCTTGTGTCTTTAGTAACCACTAGTCAAGTATTACGGAAACCTTATTAGAATAAAACATGACTTGGTCTCTTGTGTGTATGGGTATATCTGGGTACATTGTTCATTGTGGTTATTCTAATAGTTGATCTCATGGAGCACTTTCCTCAATTTTGCTAACTCTTCAGTTTAGCAAGCATGATGTTTTCTGATAATTAGTTGTTCCTGGTCGTATGTCTAAAGTAAGTGAACTAAAATCTCATCATTCAACCTTCTAGGGACATGTTTGCATTTCTTCAATGGCTAACTTGTTCATACCAGTATTTGGTATATTCAATATTCTATGCCAACAGCACTATTTGGATTCATAATTTTATCTGTTCATTTTCCTTTTTCATTGTTCGGTTTTCCATGTAAATTAGATAATTGAAATAGTCATGATTTAGCTCAAATACCTCATAGTTCACAGAGGGACATCTTTTCCTCGGGGAATTTTAAAGAGGTCTTTTCAAGTAGACTTCTTCAGTGCAATATGTCATTTGATTTAATGGATATTTCCATGGTAATTGACTGTTGATCTACATAGAACAAAATTATAATTAATCTAAATTTCTTCTTTTTATGATTGTTATTGGTTCTGTTTGAAGATTTTAATTTTTTCCCATCCCAAAGTGAACTGTGACTGAAGGCAGCAATCTTTGACACTCATCAATAAATGCTGTGAGTCCTATAGACAGAGCATAAGCAAATGTGGCAATGAAGGCTGATGGTGCCAGCTATAAAAAAATATAGCACCTAGGTCTTAAAGCTTGAAGATAATCAAGTGACCATCTAGCAGTGAAACAACAAAGGCCACATGGAAGATATACACCAGCCTGTCTGACATGATTGCTCTGGACAAAACTGGTGCATAAGCAAAATTGGCAAAGAAAACTGATGGTGCCAGTTATCAGGGGATGTAAAGTCTGGGGCCTTCTAGCCAAGATGCAGTGAATCCCACATGGAAGAAGCACAGCAGTCTGGGTGATCATGAGGTGTTTAGAGGGTCAGTTGTCAAGCATCAAAGAAGAAAAACTCATATTATTTTCAAAGAGGGGGAGAGCAGAGTGAGGACCCAAAGTCCATTTATGGACAACTGGACATTCCCTCACAGAAGACCCAGGAAGAGGAGGAGGCAGTCAGGGTGCAGTGTAGCAATGATGAAACATACAGTGTTCCCCTAGTGCTTGAATACTTCTTTCCCCCACCACCCCTTCTATCATGGTCTCAGTTTTACCTTACAAATCCAGCTGAACCAAAGTTAAGAACTAGAAACACAGGGAATCCAGGTCAGAAGAACTCCTTGGGATCAGTGGTGAAAGCGGTGATAATGGGAGGGTGGAGGGAAGGTGGGGTAGAAAGGGAGAAGAGACTGCAAGGATCTACATATAGCCTCCTCTCTAGGGGACAGACTGTGGAGAAGTGGGTGAAGAGAGACATCAGAGGGTGTAAAATATGACATAAATTATCAAGGGTTTATGGGGGAAGGGACAATGGGGAGGAAGGGGAAAAATGAGGAGTGGATACCAAGGGCACAAGTGGAAAGCAAGTGGTTAAGGAGTCTTTTTCTGGCCTGATCCATATGAGTCTTTATGCTGCCCAGTTTCTGGCACAATTTGTGTAACTTGCAGATTGACAGAGTAAGGTGAAAAATACAAAAATGCATTGTTCAAATCTACTATTTTTGAACCATATTTTGGAATGGTAGTTAAGTGGAGTCTAGCAAGTGGTCACTAAACAGAATGCATTGGAGATATGAATTTTGAAGATCAAAGGTATAAGCTTGATTTAAAAAGTTAAAATGTCACCAGTTGATCATGCCTGTGGTGCACCCTGGACCTGATGTGCTTTTCAACATTGTCTTTATTTTTGTTATGTCTCATTTTGTTTTTGTTCATGCTAGGGTGTATCTTAGTTATGTCACTGGCATCAACACTCTTCAAGTTGTGCTATATGTTTTCCTGGTTTTTGGTATATGAAACCCAGGATTGATGAACATATAGTGACAACAAGTAGAATAAAGTGTTCAGGAAGTCGGGTATACTATGTTGGGGGGAAGGGTAAAAGGGAGTCTATATTAAAGATCCAGGAAGAAAAAGAAGGTTTAGAAACTGGTTGTAGCAGCAATTGTTTTATTCTGCTTGATTTGATTGAACTATGGCATTTTATGTGCATTAGCTCCCAATTAATAATAATTTTTCTAAAAAAAAACAAATGGAGTCTAGCACCATATAAAACTGTGCACTGTTATATTTGGAGCCTAGATGTTTGGGGGGAAAATGGTCAGATATTTTCGGTCAACTGCCAGATCATAATGTGAGAGGGATTTGTGGAAAAAATAGAATGAAAAAGTAAGAGTGTTTTCACTAATGTCTTGAAATTCCCTTGTGAAAGAATGTTTTTTGTAGGTTTCCACATGGCTGACTCATGACAAACACACTTGTGTAGAATAAGACGGCATCATTGGATATTCAGGCAATGCTTTTTCAGAAACAGATCTTCAGATCTTCATGCCTGTTTCCCAAGAGGCCACTGGGTGGGTTCTGACAGTTAATCTTTCAGTTAGTTGAATGTGTCCATATCATTCTGAACAACATGCCTTTATATCCTCCCAATAGGCTACTCAAAACCATGATCACACCAGTTTCCTGTTCAACCAAAGTTTCCTGAACCTTCTTCTTTACACAGCCCCATTTACTCCAAGCTGATCAGCCCACCTCCTTAGTACCACTCCCTCACTCACCTACACACATTTAGTCTGCTGTCTAAGCCTCAAAGTTCCTCATCCAGATATCTTCTTTATCAGTCTAGTTCTTTGCAGCTCATTCGACAGTGGAAGTGTTCTTAGTGAAGTCATTGGTTCATTAAGAAACCATTGATTTGCTCTCCAATCTGCCTGATTTTAAATTACTCCTCTCTGCATTTTTCATACTACTACCAGACTAATCTTTCTGGTGCACAGTGAACATTTTCTTACCTGCTTGGGAATAAAAACCACATTAAATGTAATTGTTCTTGCTTTTGAACAAGCTATACTTTATAGTTTCCACTTTGAAATTATATTGTTTCTTGTACCTGGTTTTCCCAGGACCTCCTTTCAACTCTTGAATTTATAACTATCAATAAATATCAAACGATACTAACATCCCTTTCAAAAAGTGGTTCTTAATTTGTCCCTTTCCTTCCTTTTATTTTTCCTAAATAAAAGAAATTGCTTTCTTCTTTCTGTCTGGGTAACATGTCTTTCAATCTCTGTGCTGCATATGGTGGAAGCTGTGCTATTCCTGGTTGTCATCTTTAGGAATTAAGGACTCATTCCTGACTGTTGGAAGTGCAACCAGCAGACACCTCCTCAGCTCTGTTTGGAGAATGTCTCTGCTAAAGACCCGGCCACACTCCAAACCATTACCTCCAGCAGCAACTAGATCCAAATCATGATCAATATGGGGGGAAACAAACTTGTATCTCTTCATCTCAACTTGGGACAACTATAAAATGTAATTATTTTCCCCCCAGATCCCCATTATGTCCATTAAAAATTCACTGACATGTAACTCTTCATGCCAATCATGCCTATCCCAGTTACAATATCCCCACACTCCCCTCAATACTCTAGACAGTGAAAAGTCTAATGATTGGTGTTGAGTATATGTTCTAAGTTCTGGGAGTACTCCCAGTCTCCTTCCCACACGTGTTCAATCTGTGTATCTTTCTAAGAATTTCTCACAGATCACATTATCTCAGGATTATGTATGACAGTATTTACCTTGTGTATTTTAAAACTTACAGACCTCCCAGTGTCATCCCCTACTGTGTTCATATTTTCATTTGTTTTGTTTTCCTCCCTCTAACTGTATGTTGCCTTCTGTTTCTCCTGAGTGAACACATGCCTAGCCTGTAGCTATATATTTTTCCCACCCATGCCTACTCCGAATAGCCATTAAAGAATGTTTCTCTTAATGTGAAAACCATTTCATGCCTTTTTTATAAGAGTGATCTCAAACAATATTTGTCCTTTCGTGTTTGACAATTTTATTCAGTCTCATGCCCTCCAGGTTTGCACCCGTTATGAGTCACTTCACAGATTCATCCTTATTTGAACATTGGGTTGTATTTCACTATATGATTGTGATGTTATAGCTAAGAATTTATTGCCAAAGATTAAGACTTGAAACTTCACCCTTACATTTTCTTCTAAGATTTTTATTGTTTCCAATATTTGTTCTTTAGTATTTAAATAATCTTGTTCAATGAGTCTTCCAGGATCACCATGCAATGAGGTGTTCTACAGATTCATTGTTATTCTATAACATTGAGTAAATAAATTGAATATTTTTATTATTTTATATTGCTCTAGCCAATTCCAAGTCATAGCAGCCTTGTATGTGAGAATAACTCAGATGGTACTGCTAAATGTCATAGTATAGTCAGGTGCTATCAAGTCAGTTCTGAGTCACAGAGGTCTCAAGTATAATAAAATGAAACACTGCCCAGTCCTGACCATCCTCATGTTTGATTCCACTGTTGAACCTTTACTAAAGAAAATTATCAAATTGTGAAGTTATTATTTATTGACATAGCCTTAATCTGAATCTATAGATTCAGACAGCAACATTTCCAACTTTCAACACTCCTGAACAACTCTGGATTCTTCAATTTATACCACATCAAAATGGCAGCACTGGTGAGCTTGAGGGTTTCAAATTGTGGTCCTTTAAAATATTTTTCTTATGTCTGGGGAACAAAATAAGTGTAAGGGAAAGATTCGAGCTGCAAAATAGGTGAAATGAGGTTCCACAACAGACTGTTTCATTAAACATTCCATGCTACCTTTGAGGAATGAACAGCTGCCTTTTGGGGATTAAAAAAATAATAATTATCTGCATAAAATCCTGGCCTTTTAATCCCCAATGCAGTTTTCAACTTTCTTAAAATGTACTCATATTTAGCAGACTTTCTAATAGTTTTTAAGTAAATCACTAGACCATGTTGGTTGAATTCTTTTCATTACTCTCATTGACACATGTTTAGGTCTGATTTTCTTAGTCCCAGCCATCTCTTCATCTCTGTTGCCTAGGGCTGCTTCTCTCTCTCTCCCTCTCTTTCAGTCTCTCTCTCTCTTTCTGTTCCCCAAATATTACCATTCTACCACTGGTTATTTACATTCCCAAAGCAGGTGCATAAATCTTTGCTAAACTTGGAGAATGGTTGTAAAGTAAAACATTTGGGTCATAACTTATTTTCATGACTCTATATGACATATATACATGTATCAAACATATTTCTAATTATAGAACTACAAGAGATTGTAATAACCCACAGAAGTTATGGTGGCATAATGGACTAAATATTGCACTATTAACCAAAAGATTGGAGGTTCAGATCCAGCAGCTAGAAAGTAGAAAGATGAGGCTGTCTGATCCAATAAAGATTGAAGTCAGAGAAATCCAAAGAAAAAAATTAACTCTATCCTATAAGTTACAAGTTAGAACCAACTTGATGACAGTGAATTTAGTTTGGGGAATAGCAAAATTGAGCTCATATTGCCAGATTTAACATTTGAATTTAAATTTCTGCTTCTTATTCTAATACAATTTCCACTATAGCCATTTATATTATGTAACATCATAACACTTCTACAATAGCCTATTAAACTGGGATTCAAAGTCAATATTTGGAAATAATTTTCTAATCTCCAATCAGACTTTCAAAAGACCAAACATTATTTTTAAGTTCTTTGTCAGGAAGATTAATTTATCAATATATGTTGCCATCATCTGCCAATAGTAATTCAGTTCTGATTGATCTGGGCTCCATAAAGATTTTAAGGCTGCATACTTCTGGAAGCAGATCACCATTGATGTTCTGTCCCATGGAAAAGCTAGTGGGTTTGACATATCTCCCTTTCAGTTAGTAGTCCCATGATGTGTATGTGTGTGTGTATTCTCTTTAGACCTGTGTTAAGGTGGTAGTAATATTCAACATGTTCATATTTATTTGGGGACACCTTCACATCACACAACATCCAACTTATTAAATAGCACTCCACATTCATGCTGTGCTGTAGGTAAGTATATCAATAGTTGAGCTGAGTTGCAATTGAGTACCTGAATCAAAATACATCTTTTATTTTTATATTTCTGTGTAAATGTGTGCTTCTTCCTTATACTCCTGACTGTCCTTGTTCTCAGATATTTTCTTAGGTCCCTGATCAGCTGATATGCAGTATTTGATAGAAAATTGTAATGTAATATTCATCTATTGGTTGCAATATCCATAAAATTCAGCACTGTTATAAGAGGCAATCGCAGAAATTAATAATCAAAATGGAAACAAATAGAATGTCCTCGAGTTATGCTCCATTATTTCAAATACACTGTTTGCATTTTTCATTTGAGGTTGTCTAAATACTTATATATGAATATATAGTATCAAAATCTGATTTTGTGACCTGCTGCTGAGAATTAGCTACTTGATAAATGAGGACTGTGTTAATTATATTTAACTTGTTTCCCCTTAATGTTTAAACATCTGGCTAGATAATTTGCACCTAAGTTTGCATATAAACAACACACAGTCCTTAGCAGACAGAACCCAGGATTTATAAATACCAGCTTTATTAAAACTGTAAAATTCAAGATTGGCAAAAATAAAAGATCATAATTCCACTTTCTTTTGCTTATAGTAAAATCATACCCCTTGCTTTTTAGAGGGAAAAAATGACTTTATCTCCATTTTAAATGTCCAGTGAGTACCTGGATAATCAACTGTGTAATTTAAAGGCCTCCATTTTAAAGACTGATACTTAAAGAAAAAATAAAATATTAGTCAGCTAACAGTACTAGCTAACTTACGTGTTTAAGGGGACCAAGGTTATTGGTTGAATAGAGAATGGTGAGGGATCCAGACTATGAGACCTACAATTGCCCTTATTCTTACATTGGGAACCAGATTCACCACCATGTTAGAAATAATCAGTCATTTAAAGCCAAAATGGTAGCATTTGCCCAACAACAGTATCCAGAGGGTTAAGAAAGAAGGAGGGATGAAAAAGGAAATGGAAGTGGGATAAGTAATGTTATATTTGAGAACTGCATGGAGAATTTCAATCAGAATGACTGAATTGCTGAATGTAAAACCATAATCTGCTCTCTGAGTGTTCACTTAATTCAAAATAAAAGGTTTACCTAAAATAAAGTGTGTATTTTTTAAAGTTCAACCGTTCAGTTATAACTTTAAAAGTTCATTTCTCCCTTTTGCTACTGGTGGTATTTAGACTGTCTCCTGCTTCTTACTACTGTGAACAGTGATGCAACCAACATGTCTTTGTGGTTAACCTCCAAAGAAAGTATTGCTAGGTCAGACAGTGTTTCTATTCTCAGTTGTTTCAGTTAGTGTCCTTTTGCATTCCACAATGGTTGTACATATTTAAAAGTCCAGCATATTTGTAGAACTTATAATCTCATCATACCCCCCTCTAGTGTTTGTTGTTCTTTGTGTTTTTGAATTGAGTTATTATTGTATTTATAACATGATCTCTTCATGGTTTACATTTGAATCTTGTGAATTTTGGGGATTATGAGCATGTCTCCCTGTTTTATAGCTATTCTAGTGTTGTCCTTTGAGAATTTTCTATGCAGGTCCTTGTCCCACATTTAAATTCTGTTACTTGTTTTGCCCTTATTGAAGTGCTACAGAATTTACAGAAGTCTGTAAATTTTAGTGATTAGTCCTTTCTTTGTCGTATCTTTACTACAGATTTTTCCCAATCCATGAGCACTCATTTTACACTTTTAATAAAGTAGTTCAAGTTGCTTGTGTTATTTTTAATAAGTTCCAGTCATGTATCTTGTCTTCTACATGCTTCCTGTGGTATATTTAGTAAATCAAATATTCCTTAAAATAGGGTCCTTAAGTTTGTCCAGATTTTCTCATTGATAATGCTTATAGCTCTGGAAATTACATTTTGTCTCTAATGCATCTTGAGTTTATTTTTGTATGTGTAACAAGGTATGGGTTCTATTTTAGTCTTCCACAGCTAGAGATCAAATTTTTCCAGCACCACTTTTAAAAGAGATTGTCTCTTTCACATTTAATATTTTTTGGTCTGTGTTCAAAAGTCAGGTTCCCCTAAGTCAGTGCTTTTCTTTGGGGGTTTTCTATCCTGTCCCCTTGGTTGTTGTCTCTAACATTGTGCCCCGATGGCTTTGTAGTAGGTTTTGAGATCGTTAGTGTGAGTCTTCCTATTTTGGTCTCCTTTTTGAGAAGTTGTAGGCTTATTCTGGGTTTCTTCCCTCTCCATTTAAACTTGATAATTGGTTTATCTATTTATTTAAAGATTAAATTTGGGATTTGGATCAGAATTTCACTGTGTTTATAGATGGCCTTAGATATAACTGACATTTTCACATTTAAGTCTTCCTATTTAGAAAGTTTTATTATTTTTCCATTTGTGTAGATAACTTTTGGTTTCTTGTAGTAATGCTCTTTTTCTTTATACAGGTCTTTTGTTTCTTTGGTTGTGTTTACTCCTAAGTTTTGCATCTTTTGTGTGGCTATTGTAAATGATATTGTTTTCCTGATCTCTTTTTAAGAGCTGTTTCACTGGTGAATAGGGAACCAGTTGATTTCTGCTTTTTAATCTTGTTCCTGCTACTTTACCAAATATTTCAATTGTTTACAACAGTCGGTTTATGGAGTCTGGAGCTATCTTTATATGATGTTATACTGAAAATGGCAAGTTTCCATTCTTCTTCATCCACTGTGTTTCCTTGATTTCTTTCAGTGGTCTAATGGTTCTGACTAACACTTTCAGGAAGATGCTGAATAAGAGTGGTGACAGGGAGCATCTGGCCTTGTTCTAGTCTTCAAGGAAATGTTTTCAGTTTTTCCCCATTGAGCATGAAGTTGAATGTTTTACTATATCCTTTATCCTGTTGAAGAATTTCCTTGAATCCCTATTTTGTTGATTGTTTTTTTTTAAATATCAGAAATGTATGTTGAATATTGTCAAGTGCTTTATATGAATCTATTGGCATGATTGCGAAGAGGTGTCCTGGTCAGGCTGCTAACCACAAGGACAGCAGTTTCAAAGCATCAACTGATCCACAGGATGAACTTGAAGCTCTATCTGCCATTGTAAAGTATTACAGTCTTGGACCCACATGGGGTCATTCCACCTTGTTCTATAAGTCGGAATTGATTTGATGGCAAAGAGATATGATCATTCTCTTTTAGTTCATGTTTTCTAAGTGTTCTTCCACTTAGGAAAAGAATAAAAGAACTCTCCAAGTTTGAATAATGCTATCTTTTTGAGATGAAAACCATTATTTGTATTTCTAGAGTTTTTTAAAATACATAGTAGAACATATGAAATTCAATACAAATACAATAACAATGATGAAGGTTGTAATTACTCATAAGCAAGATACATTTTTCAGAATTCCCCAAATATTTATTTATGAGTTTAATCTCAACACTATAAACAATTAAAAAAATAAGACCATCAGTGTAAAGGAAAAAGCCCAGTTACAAATGGAAATTTACTAGAAGAGTTCCATTTTTGATAAAGAGCATGAGAAATTTAACATTGACAAATACCATATTCATTGAAGAAAAGGAAATCAATGGTTATTTTATGTTTTCTTGGAAAATGAAGTCAGAATCTCTATGGTATTATGGATTAATATAAGACATTCAGACAGACCACATCATAGAGGGTTCAAGTCCAGAAATAGATGCTCTCAGAAAAGCTGTTTCTCAAATTATATTTTAAATCTTTTAATGCAGCATGCATGGTGAAGACATTCTACCATGGTTATTTTTTCCACATTAAATGACAAAATTTATTACTTCTTTGTTTATTTATTTAATGTTTGCCACTTCAAAATTCTCAACATAAAGCAAAGAGCACATTTGAAGCTACACACACACACACGCACACGCATGCACACACTATTTCTTGCTTTCTAAAGTGTAAGACTCTGAAGTATAGTATACACAGCTTTCAACTAAGTTTGAGAAATAAAATGACAGAGAAACAATTATTCATTGGATAAGTGTCAAGTTCTTTGATATTTTTACTGGCTAATTTCATCCATTAAGACACTGGTTCTCAGGGTTTTCTCTCTGTGCAGGAAAAGAAGCTTCATTCTGTTCTGTGGAATATGTCCTTAGGCAATTCATGTTATCTACATGAGTCAGAAATCACATGGTGGAGGAAGCAAAATGGGAATGCCTGTTTCCATGTAAATTCATCATTTTTCCTGGAACTATATATCTGAATACTTCGTTAACAAAGAGTGGGTTGTTTGTTTAATCTCTATACATACAGGAGTTTTACAAAGAAAAGAGTGATATCTAAAATGTTTGACATCTCACAAATTAAGTTACAATGTGACTCAGAGTCAATAAAATTAAGAGTTCGGGGATCATGAAAGATCATTTAACAAAGATATACATTTTAATATCTTGGTTAAGGCACAAAACAAAAATGACAGTGACCTCATATCAAATCTGCTCAAACTAAATTCAACTCACTGTCCAACTGACAGGACAGAGCAGAATAAACCCTGTGGCTTTCCAAGACTCTAGCTCAAAAAAAAAAAAAAAGACTCACTCTCTGGCTAGCAGTTTCAAACTGCTGATCTTATGGCTAACAGCTCAATGCTGGCCTGAATTAACTCCATATCCAACCACAAAGCAATCATAAGCAACTCTGCTGACCTGCAGTAAACTCCAGAACTCATAATAACTACCTCTCCCACAGTGATTTTGAGCAATGAATATCCAAGACATTTTCAGTTGCCCCAATTGGGGATTTGAGGGACTGGTAAGGTGTCTAGTTATTAGAGATCAGCAACGTGCCTAACATCTTACATACCACGCATAAGACAATTATCTGCTCTCAAATGGTGGTTACAAAACTTTGATGCAGTCTTTAATTGTACCTAAGTCTGGACAAAGGTGTCATATGAGTTAGTGGGTTACATATTGAAAACCTAACCCTAAGGTCAATAGTTTAAACTCACCTGCTGCTCCAGATAAGAAATATGAAGCCACTCTAGTTAAGATTTACAAGGTCTTACTCCCAAAAATACTATGCTCATTTGTTTGGTTTGTTTCTTTGTTTTTTATGTAAGGGGATAGTGCATTCTGAATTCATTCCACCATGTCAGACTGTTAATTAGGCTTTCTTCTTAGAAGTTCTGAACAGATTATTTAGCAGTATTCAACAAAAAAGACCTGATTTGTGGTAGATTGGGACAGGTTTTGCCGCCACAACAATACATCTGCTCATGCAGCCATCTCAGTGTGCCAGTCTGGAACATAATAGTAATAATAATAATAATATGCCTCTGTTACCCCAGTACCTGACTCACCTGATCTTGCTTGGTGCAATTTATTTTTGTTTCCATGAGTAAAGAGGGACATGAGAAGTCACCTACTTGGTGACATAAAAGGGGTGAAGTAAAAAATGAGGGAGGTCAACCATCCAAACAGATGAGTTTGAAAAATGTTTCAAGAATGGAATCACAAGGATGTGATGGCAATCTGGCTATGATATCTGTCACCCCATTGACTTCCAGGGTTGATTCGGCTGATCTGGCTGGCTAGGCTAGTGTCCCCTCTCTCCCTCACTGCTCCATGTGCATCCCTACAGAAGCTGTGCACTCGGTTGAAGAGCGCAACCTTCCCCAATAGAAGGAGGACTGTCCTTTGGTCAAGGGTATATGAGTAGCTGTGCTCCCCTGCTTAGAACCTCCAAGCAAGTCTCAAGAATGGAATCACAGATTTGACAAATATATGAAGTATAATGTAAAGTACTTTGAAGGTGATAAGGTGGTTTTGTAAAATAAACAAATAGCTCTGAGACAAACATTTTTCTGGTTAAAAAAAAATTAGGATACCTCCTCATATAGTCTCAGCAACCTAAATAGGCAGTTTAACTCAGTCCTCAAAAGGAGTATTTTACTTTTGGAGTTATTTTCTATGAACAAGTCATTGATTGGTCTTGCAAAATTCTGTCATGTGATCTCCAGTTTTGTTTCTGCCACTAAAACCGCCCTTCCACCTACTGTTCCTTACACTTTGCTTCAAACTATTGCATCCCAATCATCAATAATTATTATAAATCTTGATTGTATCTTTGATCAATTTCTGACTGAAGTGGTATGTAGAACTATTCAATTTCTGCAACATTAATTTTCCATGTTGGTTCATAAATTTGAATAATAGTCATATTGATTGAATATAGTTGAATATTGGTAGATATATACCTATCACAGACTGCATGATATTTCAATACAGAACTTAAAATATCCTCTTTGATAATAATTGCAATGCCACTCCTCTTGATTGTTTCATCTCATGCATACTATACCATATGATATTCTGATTTAAAATATACAATAGAAGTCCATTTTAGCTCATTAATGTTTATGGCATCTATCTTTAATTTATTTTTGACAACTTCCAATTTTCCTAGTTTCATTACTTTGTACATTCCAAGTCCGATTATGAGTATATTTTTGCAACTGTTTATTCTCACATCGAGTTATGCCCCATCAGCAAATTAAGATTCAGAAGGCCCCACTTTTGCAGACTTTACCATTTATGTCACCATGGTTGACTCCACTCCAAGGAAACAGTTCCTCCTCAATCACATTTCAAGTCACTTCCCACCATAGGAGCCCATCCTTGGGCACTATATCTGACAGTGTTCTGCTTCCCTTCATTAGGCCTTCAGAATCAGAAAATGTTTCCAAGCTATGCATAGTATTTTCAGGACTACTTCCTTAAAAGTGGGAAGTTGAATACTTCATAAATCAAAGCCCTTGGCTAATGGCAGTGGGTAGAACAGTGTGAATACCACATGCTGCACAACAGTGCCAGTGGGGGTCTGGGGCAACAGATTGTAATGAAGCATGTTGAAATGACAAAGTCAAATATAACTATGCAATCTCCTCATCTGCTAGTTATGGATATGTGTGTAATCTGAAGAGACAGAATAGCAACTAAATAAGCTAATATTTGTTCCATTATGAAAATATTTGAAGTTTTTGAGTTTTAGAAATTTTTGGGTTATACAAACAAGTTTTTAAATTGTAGTTAATACACTATGAAATATTAGATTCATAGCTCAAAAATAGCTATTAGCTCTATTTTAGAAAAAGTATTGAGAGTGTTACAGGAAGTAAACAAAAAGTAAATTAATAAGAGATTAACTTAACTGTCCATCACTCTTAATAGTAAAACTTCCTAAGAACCTTGGAATCTATTGCTTTCTGGTGGAAAACAGGAGACAAAATAAATTCCTATCTGTGAACTCATGCTACCTCAATAGTTCTATCAAGCACCACCTCTGTTTAAGAGGAACACTGCTATTCAATGTAGAATCAGTATGGACTAATTGCAGCTTATATTCTCTTCCACATAACTCTCTAAATAAACAGGACTCAGTAAAAAGGTGGTATTAATGCTGATAAAATGAAACCTCTCCACACATTGTGAAACAGTGATAAGATGGCATTAAAAGATGAATATTGAACTGTGGATATATGGATGCTATGGATTTGTATGTATGTGTGCTTATGTATTTCTCCCACAAACAAACATGAGATATTTATGTTAACTAGTATTTGAAAACCAAAAAAAAAATAAGATCATGAATGAAGTTGCTTTTAATAGCAAATAAAACAGAGAAAGTCTTGAAAGTGTATCTAATGCTAAAAAGAGCAAAAATTCATAGTCAAATTAAAATAAATAAATATTTCTAATCTTGTGAGTCTACAAATAGATTAATTTTAAATATATTTATAGGTACACAGAGCTATAATTAAAACAATATACTATTTACATAATTATTACTTCTGATAAAAACCAGTGGTTTTTGTCCAACGTTTCCAACTATGCCTCTCAATTTTCAGTAAGCACAGATTATACCAAATCCTGCTCTTCCGCTTCAGGGTTTTAATTTAATTAAATAAAATAGCAAAAAGGTAAAATAATTATTCCTAAGTATTTTGCCTTATGTGTGTTATTATAAGTGGTATATTTAAAATATGATTTTCAGAGTCTTTTTTAGTATACAAGAATTCAATTGATTTTTGTATGTTGATCTTATACCTTGCTATGTGGTCAATTTTTCAATTCATTGAAGCATTGTTTACATTCGTTGGACTTTTCAATACATATGATTATATTATCTTCAAATAAAGAGAATTTTACTTCCTCACCAATTTAGATTCCTTGAATTTCTTAGCCATGTCTTATAAAGCTGGCTAAGCCTGCCAGGACTATATGAAATAAGAGAGGTGAGAAAGATCAATTCAATCCAGTTCCCATACAAAGAAAAACGCTTTAAATTTCTCTCCATGGATTGAGATGCTGGCAGATTGTTTTGTATATATGGTTTTAATGATGCTGAGCAATTTCTCTTCTATTGCTATTTTAATGGGTGCTTTATCAAGAATAAATGTTAAATTGTATCAAGATACTTCTATGAATCAATTTATATATGATTTTTTATTTTATTTATGTGGTGGAGTACATTGACTGTTTTATAATATAAAACCATCATTGCATCTCTGGTATGAACACCACTTGTATTTTTGAAAATAATTTCTTGAGCTTTATTAGCTTGAGATTTGTTGAAATATTCATAAGGATAATAGTCTATAGTTTTCTATTCTGCTAATGTCTTTGCCTCACTTAGAGATAAGAATTTTACTTACTTCCCAATATAAGGTTAGTAGTATTTTATCCTTTTCTATATCCTTAAATGGTGCTGACTTTTCTAAATGATTGAAAGAATTCCCAATTAAAACTACTGGTCTTAGACTTTTTTGATGTTAGTCATTTTTTAATGAAAGAATCTATTTCCTATTGTAATCTAAGTCTGCCAAAATTAAAAAATAAACATTTTCTTGACCTCTTATAATAAAAGATGGATGCCAGCACAGAAAATTATGATGAACAGAGAAACCAACAACATCAGAAAAATATTTTTAAATAACTGTAAGGAGACCATCTCTATCAATACAAAATTGAGTTGTTGGAGTTAAAGAGTAGCAGAATGGATAAGAAAATATGAGTCATTAGTATACTACTTACCAGAAATACATCTTAGCTATAAAGACAGAAAACAAACTAAAAATCAAACATTGATAAAAATTATGTATGTCAAGATACTGAAAAGGAGCAGGAGTAGGAATAATAATTTCTGAAAAAATAAACATCAAAGTAAAAGCTATCATGACAGACAAATAAGACCATTATATAGTGTTGAAAGCCACAAATGAATAAGAAAACATAACCTTAATAAACATCTATGTACCCAATGAAACACTCTAAACATATATTAATTAAAGTCTTGTAGAATTGAAGAGACAAATGAACTATTTTACAATAATATTGGGAAACTTCAACACTTCACTTTCCAGAAAAAACAAATCAGGTAGAAAGAAAATAAAGATATAAAAATAAACAACGCTGTGTATCAATTTGTTCTCTTAGAACTCTTCATCCAATAACAGTACTGTGGTAATAATTGCTTTCGCAATAATTAATATTAAACTAGTCCCAAGGAGGTAGAGATTAAAAAAGTCCCAAACCTCAACTCTTGCAAGATGCAAGTCTGTTCCATTTTCCTCCTCCTTCTTCCTTGAGTATATTCCCTCACTTCTCTGTGTTCTGTGAATCACTGCTGTGTCCCACAAAACACACAAAATTGTAAGAGAATGCCCCACATAGTGGGAAAGCGGTGATGGGTGCATTCAACTCCAAATCTGAAGGTCAAGGATGGGAAGCCAGATGCTGGGACCAGCAGAATCACTTTATTCCTGGCTTTTGCCAATATCCATCCTAATGCTTCTCAGAGGGCTCATTTTATATACAGCAGAATGGCATTCCAGGTAATCCTACTCATGAAGGAACCCTATCAGAATCTTCCTACCTTCTTATCAGAGCCTTGCAGGGAAAGATCATGATGGAAGTTAAGAGATTTTTGACTAGAAGAGCCTCATTTAAAAAATCCATTTTTAGACTCTTGTAGGCATTGTCAATCATACAATCAATGGATAGAGGGAATTCTCCACAGGTTAATCTACCTGGAGGTGCTACAAATGAATTTTGGGGTTTCACTGTGAATCTTAGCTTTCTGAAACCTAGATGCTCAGAATTTACGCTCTAGTATAATTCCATCAACAGGTCTGTGTTGTTTTGCTATTGATTTTATATTTTCTTGTCAATTTTTCTTTGCTTTGTTATTGTTGTTATCTTACTGGTGAACAGGATTTTATGATTTTCTCCTTTTTTATCTTATTGAAATATGTGCACTGTCTTTGAAGTCAGTTTGTTTTTTACTGTTTTCTTTCCAAGAATTAGAGTCTGTGGTTGTGTTAGTCTGGGTAGACTAGAAAAACAAATTCATTGACACTCATATGTGTATAGAAAAGTTCTTATTATATAGAGTAACTATACATTAAGAAAACATCCCAGCCCAGTTCAGATGAACTCTGTAAGTCTGATATTAGCCCATATGCCTAGTACCAGTCTGTAAATTCCTCTTCGGATTCACAGAACATATGAAATGACATTGAGTGCAGGAAGATCACAGACCAGTGGTTGGAAAGTCTTGTGGATCCAGTGGCAGTGGAGCATCTTAGTGCAGGCATGGGTCTTCACACGACTCCTCCAGAACCAACATTCTGGCTTCCATTAACATAACTGCATGTGACTTATCAAGTAAAGGCATGGAGTCTGTATGTATTTGGCCCCTCCAAATGAGGTCATCAAGCTGCGACCTAATTGACAGACTAGACCCCATCCATTCGCAAGTTTATACCAGATTATATAGCTACCACAGTTGCCTTGAAAAATATTTAATAGCTTCTCCTTTCAAAAATTAATGTCTATTTTGTTGCCTCTTTCCCTTTTTATTGTTATTGTCTTCATTGAAGAATGTTACCAGTATTTCTTTGTTTGCAACAGATGGTTTTGTTTACTTTGTGTATTCCTTAAGTAGGAAGATTTCTTGATAATGAGGTCTTGTATGATTATTTTAAGCTGCTTTCTGTTGTTGATCTTGATTCTCTGTTCAAAGAGCTCCCTTTAGTTTTTTTTGTAAGACTGACCTTGTTTTCACAAATTGTTTTATATTTTCCTTGTTTGAAATGATGTTATCTGACTTTCAGCTAATGGAGATAAATCATGCAGTTATCTGTTCCTCTGGGGAGGTTTAGAACTCAGGTTCTTGAGCTTTCTCTGCTTTTTAAAAATGTTTTGTTTTGTTTATGGTCTCCAGCTATGGTATGCTATACTTGTTTTTCACTTTCCTTCCTTTCTTTTCATTTCTTCTTTTCCATCTCATATTTATCTTTATTATTCTATTTTGTCTTTATTCACTTTTACTGAAGGTATTTTCAGTTGTTAAACATTTTCCTGTTATTAATGATGTGTGTGCCCTTTTCTCATCCAAATGGAAACAGAAATCTTGCCTATATTGTTCAGACATAACCTACCTGCTGCAGCCATCCCTGTTGGGAGTGCCATTCTCTGGGCCACATGATTATCAACAGAAAACAACCAACACCAGCCAAACCAGCACTCAACTATGGTACATGAACAACAAACAAAGCTGTCCACATTACATTCTCTATCATACCTACTAAGAGATAGTTGGTGAGGGTGAAGACCAGACCAACAAACAGTCATCAGTAACTACAAATGCAACAACAGTATAAAGTCTTGGATTCAAAAGACAGTTGACAACATGTGGTATGACAAACCACACTGAAACCCATGGCCATCAAGTTGATCCTGACGCCGACAGACACCATAGGACAGAGTAGAACTGTCCTCTAAAGCCTCTGAGACTGCAAATCTGTATTGAAGCAGACTGATTCATCTTTCTTTTGCAGAGCAGCTGGTAGATTCACACTGCTGACCTGCTGGTTGATAATAAAACATCTAACTGGTGAGACCTCCAGTTAGGTAGAGACCAAGGTAGAATGGTTCACACAAGTGCCCAAAACACAGATTTCAGAGTCCTTTCAGAGGAAGAAATTTCATGAGAATTATTTTATAAAGAATTTTAAAGAATCATATTTAGGAATTTTCAATGAATCGAAGCAAAGGTAAAGAGAGTTATTTATGAAATCAAAGAAAACATTAGAAAAATTCAATAAAATCAAACTGATTAAATAAAATTTAAAAATAGAAAACATAAAGCATCAACAAGACAACCAGAATATTAAAACTAAGACTTCAGAAATAGAAAATACATTGACTGTGTGAAAGATTAGGTTGAAAGCCCAGATTAGTGAGCTTAAAATAAATCTCTTTATATTAGTAGGCTAAAGAAACAAGTAAGGGAAAACATCTCACGTATATATGAAGAGAGTTCAATAATTATGTGACACACCATCAAGAAGAAAAACTTACATGTAGTTTTTCAGAACAAGAAAAGACCATAAGAGAAAACTGCCAGAAAGTTGCAGGAAATTTTCCTAACTTCATAAAAGATGGAACAAAACAGTCATGAAGTTGAATATACCTTGAATAGAATAGACCCCCAGGAAAGTCACTAGAATGTATTTTTGAAAAACTTTTAAAATCTCAAGACAAGAATTGGAGATCAACTCAGAAAAATGCAGATTTTCCTGGAAGGCAAACCAATGACATTAAGTTCTAATTGCTTATCCAATTCACTTCCGTTGGAATCAATTATGACACATAGCAACTCTAGGCAACAGGGTCCAACTGTCCCAATGGGTTTTGAAACTGTAACCCTTTACAGACGTAGAAACGTTCATCTTTCTCCTGTGGTGTTCTCAAACTAGTGACCATGCAATTAGCAGCCCAACCTGTTACCCACTACGGTCCTAGTAAAAAGAGGCAGTTGTGTGAACAGGAAAAAAGACTAGTATAGCTTTAAAAGTCAAGAATAGGATGGGGAAAGAGATTAATGTGTATACTTATAGGGTTAGTAGTAGGACAACAGATGGGCATTGGACCTCCACTCAAGTATCTTCTCGGTTCAAGAACACTTTGTTCTATTAAATTGGCATTCCAAGATGCTCACCTTTCCAACATGATCAATGAAGACAAATGTGTGCATAAGCAAAGGTGGCGAAGAAAGTTGATGGTGCCCAGCTATCAAAAGATGGAGCGTCTAGGGACTTAAAGGCTTGAAAGTAAACAAGCAGCCGTCTAGCTCAGAAGCAACAAAGCCCACATGGAGGAAGCACACTGGCTTGTGGAATCTTGAGGTGTCAAAGGAATGAGATATCAGGCTTCAAGAATTCAAAAGCATAACATTGCATGCTCACTTTCCTGATATGATTGCTGAGGACAAATGTGTGAATAAGCAAATGTGGTGAAGAAAGCTGATGGTGCCCGGCTACCAAAAGATATAGCGTTTGGGGTCTTAAAGCCTTGAGTAAACAAGGGGCCATTCAGCTCAGAAGCAATAAAGTCCACACGGAAGAAGCACACCAGCTTGTGTGATCATGAGGTGGTGAAGGGATCTGGTTTCAGGCATCAATGAGCTAAAATTATATTATTATTAATGAGGGGGAGAAAAGATTGGGGACCCAAAGCCCATCAATAGGTGAGGTGACATCCTTTTGCAGAGGGGTTAGAAGGAGGAGATGAGCCAGTTAAGATACAAGGTAGGAGCTATGAAATACACAAACTTCCTCTAGTTCCCATGCTGCCTCCCACCTACTATCATGACCCCAATTCTACCATATAAATCCAGCTAGACCAGGAGATGTACAGTGAAGTTGGAAACATGAGAAACTTAGGATAGATGACCCATTGAGACTAGTAATAGGAGTGGTAATACCAGGAGGGTGGAGGGATAAAGGAATAGAAAGGGAGAACCAACTTCAGGGATCTACACGTAGCCTCCTCTCTGGGACACAGACAACAGGGAAGTGAGTGTTGGGACACATTGTACAGTGTACAGGATGAAAAAAATAGCAATTTGTAAATTACTAATGGTTCAAGGGGAGGGGGGGAGGAAGAGTACTATAGGGAGCTGATAATGGGAGCCTGGAGGGAGGGAGAATGTATTGAGAGCGATGATGGCAATGGGTGTGTAAAAGTGGCCTGCATACAACTGATGTTGTTAGGCATTGTGATGGGAGTTGTATGGGCCCCCAATAAAATGATTCAACAAAAAAGGGGGGGAAGGGGAAAGGGGAGTTTTTTTTTTTTTAAAGAGGAGCTTGTACCAAGAGCTCAAGTGGAAAATGTTTGGAAATGTATGTGGCAACATGTGTACAAATGTGCTTGATACAAATGATGTACTGAATGTTGTAGCAACTGTAAGAGCCCCCAATAAAATTATTTTTTAAAAAAAGGGAGGGGGAAAGAGGAGCTTATACCAAGGGCTCAAATGGAAAATATTTGGAAATGAATATGGCAAGATGTGTACAAATATGCTTGATGCAAATGATAAATTGAATGTTATAAGAGCTGTAAGAGGCCCCAATAAAATCAATGAAAAAAAAAATCAAGAATAGGGGCTGAGCCCTGGTGGCGCAGTGGTTGTGCACGGGACTGCAGCCCACTGGGTTGGAGGTTCAATTCCAGCAGCAGCTCTCCAGGAGCAAGGCTGGGCCTCCTACTCCCACCACCAGAGGGCAGTGATGCCCCCCCCAAAAAAGTCAAGAATGGTGTACAGCATGGTTATGTACTTTCACCATACTCTTTCAATCTGTATATTGAGCAAGTCATCAGAGAAGTTGGATTATATAAAGAAGAATGTGGTATCGTTTGGCAGAAGACTATCAGCTTTCCATATGCACATGACACAAGCTTGCTGAAAATGTGAAGGAGTTGAAGCCCTTGTTGATGAGTATCAAGGATTGTAACCTCTAGTATGGATTACAACTCAATGGAAAGAAGAACATGCTCCTCACAACTGGGTCAATAGTTAACATCCTGGTAAATGAAGAAACAATTGAAGTTGCTAACGATTATTTATCACTTAAAGCCACAGTCAATCCTCATGAAAGCAGCAGTCAAGAAATTGAATAATACATTGCATTGGGTAAATCTGCTGTATAAAACCTCTTCAAAGTGTTGAAAATAAGGATCTGATTTTGAGGCCTAAGGTGAGCCTGATCTAATTGCTTTTTAATTGCTCTATGTGCATGTGAAAGTTGGGTATTGAAACATATTTGGTTTTTGTCACATATTTTATTTGTTTGTTGTCATTAAATGCCGTTAACTCTATTTCAGCCCACAGTGACCCTATATGCAACAGAATGAAACACTGTACAGTCAGGCACTCTCCTCACAGCTTTCCTAACCCTATACATGGATAATTACCTTAACTGCAACTATAGCCATTAATGTGGTAGGACATACAGTGGGTATGGCAGTAATGCGCTTGTTAACTTTATTATTGGAATATAGGGGTGGAGTCTAGCATGTTAACCTGGAGATAGCCATTGAGTAGCCAATAAGGCCTCTGTGTGGGCATGGCTTTCTTCTGAGACTTCTGGGAAATCTCACAATATTTCCCTCATGAAGATGAGAAGCTATCTCCCCAGTTGTTGGGAATCAGTCTCAGAGACGATTAATCACAGACAAGACAAGATGGCAGCGTCAGAGAACCTGGAGGAGCCAGCCGAAAGACCACACAGCTTTGCCCTGATGGAGCCAGACCTCTGAAGCTGGGGCAACCACATGGAGACCTCTGCCAGCGATGAGTTGCTTCTGCTGTTGATGAACTCTGAGCCCTAGGGTGTGGAGACCCCTGCCAGCGCCGGGATTCTGCAGCCACTGACCTGTAACTTCGTGAGTCAGAAGGAGACTATATAGACTGATTTCGGGCATATGGGTTGATATCGGACTTATGACTTTGAACTGGACTGGGCTCAATGTCCTGTTCCTCTTGTATATAAACCACTTCCTTACACCTATCTGCATATCTATGGAATTTGTTCCTCTAGCCTACCTAGACTAACACAGTGGGCAAAGTTATAAAAGCTTTTTAGACACAGTCAAACACCTTAATGAAATGAGTTGCTGGAACTGTGGGCTCTAACAATAGTATCAGAGGCACTAAGATCCATTGACATAGTAGAGTCAACAAAGAAAAGATTCTATATTTTACTTTTGTGTGTAGCAACTAGAGAGTGAAAATTTCATGAGTAAGCAACTGATGTCCAACTATTCTTCCTACTGAGAGTGATTAAAATCAAGGACATGTGGAAACAATTAGTCCAATGATAAAATGAACCATGGGAAAACTCATCTTCAAGACCCTGAGACAAGAACAATTTGATAGAGTCTGGATACTGTTCCCAACTGCTCTGAAAATGATTGTAATAGAAAGAACTGGGTTTGGTAAAAGTAAAATCTGTAGTAAAACTCAACATCATGAAAGATCATTTAGTCAGATGGCCTGGAAGAAGCCCCTGTACCCACAGAACTTAACTCACCCCCAAAGTCCAACTTTGGGTCTAACAATAGAGAGGAGAATAATCATATGATAGAATCATATAAATTTTATAATAAGTGACCATTTGGGACTAAGGGTGTAATACTCAAGGACAATATTCAAAGGGCTGTTAAAAGATGGTATGGACACAATAGAAACACCGGCAAGAAGAGGGATGCATGAAGTTACATTGTCAGGATTGCTTTGAGTAAGAGAAATAAAATGCTTACGAATCACTAAATGTGAAACTGGTGATCCGCTCTATAAACCTTGCCACAATTTCATGACCATAGAATTCACAATCATTGCCATTATAACATGAGGAAAATCACATTCAAATAAAAAATAGCCAATTTTGTATTAGGAACTCAAAGAAATTTGGAGAATTAAATGAATGTGAGATTTCATGAATTTAAAGTAAACCAAAATATTGAATTTTCATTATTGATAGCTCAGACTACATTAGCTTCTGCATGTAAAAGTCACGTACTTCTCTTTCATAATAATATTAACAAGGGAAAAATTTGCATCATTAACTAATTGTCCACACTACAAAACCTTGCAATATTCCCATGCTTCACTCTTGTATATATGGCAAATTGTTAAGAGACAGAACTTGTTCAAGTCTGAGAATATTATATCAGAGATTGGGAGAGATAAAAACAAATGAAAAACAAAGTGATAGTTAGATGAACCTAAAAGATTCAGATTCAGGTTGGAGTCAGAAGAGGATGTGGAACAAGGAACATCAGATGGATCTTGACTCAAAAGCAGAGAATACCAGATCATCTTTATTTGTGTTTTGTTGAGTGCAAAAGCATACAACAGTGTGGACCATAATAAACTGTGGATAACCTTGAGAAGAATAGAAATTCAAGAACACATCATTGTGTTCATATGGAATATGTACATGGGTCAAGAGGCAATTATTTGAACAGAACAAAGGAAAGCTCAATGGTTTATAATAGGAAAAGGTATAAGGATTGTATCCTCTCAACATACCTGTTAGCTCTGACTTATTAACACTTGGGATATACAGATGACACAAACTTGTTTTCTGAAAATCAGGTGCACTTAAAGTATTTGCTGATCAAGATCAAGGATTGCATCCTTTAGTATGTATCACAAGCCATTTAACAGCAAAATTCTTACATCTGAACCAATAGGCAGTATCATGCTCAATGGAGAAAAGGCTGAAGTTGTCAAAGATTTTGTCTTCCATGGATACACAATCTATGCTCCTGGACACAGCAGTCAAGAGATCAGAAGGTGTGCTGCACTAGGTAAACCTGTTTCACGAAACTTCTTTAGAATATTGAAATGCAAAGGTGTTACTTTAAGACTTATGTCTGCTTTTTCCAAGCCACAGTATTTTCTATTGCCTCATATGCATGTGGAAGTTAAATATTGAATAAGGAAGACATAAAAAGAATCAAAACATTTGATTGTGGTGCTAGAGAAGTATCTTGAAAGTACGGTGAACTGCTAAAAGGGCAACCCAATCTGTGTTGGAAGAAATATGGTCAAAGTGCTCTTTAATGACAGAGATCGCAAGACTTCATCTTCCATACTTTGGACATATCATAAAGGGATATCAGTCATTGGAGTAGTAGTTCATGCTTGGTAAAGTAGAGACGCAGTGAAAATGAGGAAGGTCCTCAATGAGATTAATTGACCCAGGGACGGGGCTTAGGTATAGAAACAATTTTGAGATGGCACATGACGATACAATGTTGTGGATAGGGTTACTGTGGATTGAAATGAAAGTTGATGATATTTAATAACAACAAAATATAACATTATATGATGAAAACCAAATAGCAATTTATGTCCCAATAATGTTGTATGTCCTCTGCACCTTTTCATAGAAAATGAATCTCACCACCCCTATACTGTATCACTATTATGTCAGGGGGACACAGCATTATTTATAACATAGTAAGGCACATGAAGATATCAAAAGATCTGGCTAACTTCACAGATTCTTTGTTAATTAATCTAGAGAGGGAGGGAAGAAGTCTTGAAAATGAATTTATTTAATTTTTGAAGACTGAAGAAATAATTAGACTGGTAGAGAGCAGTGCCAAAAATTACAGAAAAATTTTAAGGAGGAGGATAAAGGACAATTTTTGTTTCATATATCTCAAGTTTAGGTTAAATCTTAGTTAGAAAGCATGTCTATAAGCAGAATTTAGCTTATGGATAGCAATACAATGTTAATCCTACAAAAAATGCATTTAATTCACCAAACTTTTTATTTTTTTTAATTCACCAAACTTTTATGAAAGACTTGTGTGCTGTGCATTTTCCTATTTTATCTACTGTCATATCTCCAGTAAATAGAAAAAGGCATGGCACACCAAAGGTCTTCACAATTTTATGAAGTATTGGCTGTCTGATAGGAGGTAGTTTGAATGATATGAAGATAGTTTGAATGTGGTGTGAGTTTTATTGCAGGTGCAGAGGTAGTCAAGAAGAGGAAATAATTAACTATTTAGGGAAAGGGTGTTAGAAAAATCTTGGGTGGAAAAGTTTTATGATAATTGACATAAGTCCAGAAGCACTGGTGACACAATCATGTAAATGCTTGGCTGCCACCCAAAAGGTCAGAAGTTTGAGCCAAGAAGCTGCTTCTCAGAAGAAAGATCTGGTAGTAAAGGTCTGCTTCAGTAAATATTTACAGCTTTCGAAACCCAATAAGGAAGTTCTACTCTGTCCCAAAGAGTCACGGTGCTGGAAAAGACTATTGAAAATACTCTGAGCTGCCAAAAGAACAAACAGCTGTCATGGAAGAAGTACATCCAGAATACTCCTTTGAAACAAGGAAGTCCAGACTCTGTCTCATGGACTTTGGACATGTTATCAAGAGAAACATCACTCTCATTAAGTGGCTGCAATAACATATCACCAATTGTGAGAACAGTGTTCAGCGAGGCCATGTTTTGTTTTGATGTGCTTGGGGTTATTATGAATTGGATCAATGGCACCTAAAATAAGTAAAGTCACGATTAGTTGGAATCAACTTGCCTGCTGTGGGTTTATTTTTTGGTTGACATAATATAAAAATTAGCTAGGTAATGAATAAGATAACAAAATGTGGAGAGCAAATATTATGTTTCAGACAGTAAAATAGATTTAGGGCATCAAGTAAGATATAATTGTCAGAATTACATTCGAATTTTGTGATCATGATGTGTTTGGTCTTGTCCACTGGCCCCTATCCCAACTACCTGGACAGCTGACCCTCCACCTCCAGAAGAATTTACTTCAGTGGACAGCACTGAAGCGACAGCACAGGGAGAGGTGACATGTCTGATCAGAGCACGTGTGAGCAAATGAAGGGGGAGGAAGAAAGAGTGGAACAATGCCTGGCCCACCCGCCTTGAAGATGATATTCCCAGTCAGAGCAGCCAATCCACAGAGAAAACCATATGGCTAGTCCCATTTTGTGACACAACACCCCTCACTGACCCACAGCTCTATAGGAAACAGCACTGGAGTCACAGTGTGGGAATGGCACCCAATCTGACCCAAGGAAATAACACTAAGGGAGTGCAACAGAACAGCCAGGGCATCAGAGCAAGGAAGCCCAAGGGAGTACCAGAAGTAGACTTTGGGACCAGGGTGTGGCATCTCCTCTGACTAGACTGGAAACACTGCTAAAGGTCAACAAAAAGTACTTGAACTGTCTACAGGTTTTTGTTTATTTATTGGCATTGGTTCTGTTTCTTATTGCTGTTTTGTTTTGTTCTATCTTAATTTTTGCTCATGCTATTATTTCCAGTCATATCTAGATTAGATAGGCTGGATAAAAAATCTGGAGGAGAAAACAACAGAAAAGTTGATTCAGAATCCAAGGGGCTATGGGAGAGGGGGAGGTGGGGGGGGGAGGAAGTGATGTTAATAAACTCAGGGACAAGGGAACAGCAAGTGATGCAAAATTGGTGGCAAGGAGGGTGTAGGAGACCTGGTAGGGCTTGATTAAGGGCACTATACCAAGAAGAACTATTGAAACTCAAAGGAAGGCTGACCATGATAGTGGGACAAGAGGAACATAAAAGGAGATAGAGGAAAGAACTAGGAGGAAAAGTGCATTGATAGAGGTCTAAATAAGAGCATGTAAACATGTAAATATATTTATATATGAAGTTGTGAAAATAGATCTATGTACCTATATTTATAGGTTTAGTACTGAGGTAGCAGATGGATATTGGGCCTCCGCTCAATATTCCCTCAAGGCAACAATATCTGGTTTTATTAAATGGGCATTCCATGATGTTCACCTTCCTGACATGATTGCTGAAGAAAAAGCAGGTGTATAAGCAAATGTGGTGAAGAAAGCTGAAAGGTCCCGACTATCAAAGATACAGTGTCTGGAGTCTTAAAGGATTGAAGATAAAAGAGCAACCATCAGCTCAAAAGCAGGAAACACACATGGAACAAGCACAACAGCCTGTGTCATCACAAAGTGCCAAAGGGACCAGGTACCAGGTTTCAAAGAACAACAACAACAAAATAATATGAATGACGGGGAGTGGAGAGTGGGGACCAAAAGTCCATTTGTAGGCAACTAACCATCCCCTAACTGAAGGGTCATGGGGAGGAAATGAGCCAGTCAGGGTGCAGTGGAGCAATGATGAAACATGCAAATTTTCTCTAGTTCTTAAATGCTTCATCCGCCTCCCCACCCTGCCCACTATCATGATCCCAATTCTACCTTATAAGTCTGGCCAGATCAGAGGATGTACATTGGTTCAGACAGGAAATTGAAACACAGGGAGTCCAGAACAGATGATCCCTTCAGGAAAGTGCCGAGAGTGGCAATAAGGGCAGGGTGGAGGGAGGGTGGGGTAGAAATGGGGAACCAAATGCAAGGATCTACACATGAGCTCCTCCCTGGGTGATGAACAATAGAAAAATGAGTGAAGGGAGATGTCTGACAGTATAAGCTACGATAAAATAACAGTAATTTATAAATTATCAAGGGTTTGTGAGTAAGGGGGGAACAGGGAAGGAGGGGAAAATACCAAGGAGGAGCTGATACCAAGGGCACAAATAGAAAGCAAATGTTTTGAGAATGATGGTGGCAACAAATTTACAAATGTACTTGACACAATGGATGTATATGTATGGATTGTGATAATGGTTTTACGAAGCTCTCTCAAAAATTTATTAAAAATGATACAAAGTATGTATGTATTTATTGTGGTTAGAGTGGCATGAGTCCCCAGTAAAATGATTATTTTTCCCACCCCCACCTAAAATGATTTTTAAAGGTAAGGAATGAAAAATGAAGGCAAGAAGAAGGGGGAGTACTAGAACTGAGTGTGATTTCCCAACTCATTCTAAAGGTGATTTACCCATGGGGGGTAGTGCACTAAAATTGATATTGTAATGATTTTACAATTCTCCTTGATATCGCTGAATGATTGAACTAATGAATTATATGATATGTAAATTATGTTCCAATAAAACTCTTTAAAATAATTACATTTTGGGGCTGAGCCCCGGTGGCATAGTGGTTGTGCGCGGGACTGCGGCCCACTGGGATGGAGGTTCGATTCCAGCTCCACCAAGCAAAGGCTGGGCCTCCTACTCCCACCACCTGAGGGCAGTGATGCCCCATAAAAAAAAAATTAAAAAAATAATTACATTTTGGCTGAGCCCTGGTGGCGTGGCATAGTGGTTGAGTGTGGGACTGCTGGGCTGCTGGTTCAAATCTAGCAGGAGCTCTCCAGGAGCAAGACTAGGCCTCCCACTGCCCCCAAAGGGCAGTAATGCCCACCCAAAACACACAAAAAAATTACATTTTACAATTATGTTGCAGGTAAATATTCTAATAATGCATATTAAATATGATTTAACTGCAAACTCATGACTTCTAAACATTATCATGGGCACCTAGAAGCAACATGAACTCCTACACTGCATGATTGTATTAAGTGTGATTGAGTTAGTTCTAATTCATCCAAATCCTACATGCAACCGAAGAAATGTGCTACCTAGTCCTTGTCATTCTCGTGATCCTTGCTATGTTGGAGTCCATTCTGCAGTCACCGTGTTACCTAACCGCATCTAGGCTCATCCTCTTTGTGTATACTCTGTACTCTACAGAGCATATTGTCCTTCTTCAAGAAGTGGCCTCTCCTCATAACATGTTCAAAATACCTGAGAGGAATTCTGGCTATCCTCCTTCTAGGGAGCATCTTTGCTCTAATGCTTCCAAGTAAAGCTATCTGCTCTTCTGGAAGCCCAAGCTATATTGAGTATTTTCCTCCAACACCACAATTCAGAGCTATCAGTTGTGCTTTAATTTTCCTTATTGTCAATTTTCCCAGTCGTATGAGGCCCTTGAAAATATTATCGCTTGGGTCAGATATAACTTATCCTTCACAGAGACATCTTTGTTTTTAATATTTGAAAGGAATTTTTTTTGGGGGGGCATCACTGCTCTCTGTTGGTCGTGGGAGCTACCCAGCCTTGCTGCTGCTGGATTTGAACTGCCAAGCCAGTGGGCCGCAGTTCGACACTCAACCACTATGCCATTGGGGCTCAGCCCCATTAACAGGAATTTTTAAGCATGTTTTCTCAGGGACATAAGCTGTTTTGATTATGATCCAGGTAAAATTAAATTATTTGACAAATTCAGTCTTCTTTTCCATTTATCATAATGTTTATTAGTCCACTTGTGAGGATTATAGTTCCCTTTGTATGGAAATATAACCCAACTTAAAGTTGTGGTCTTTACTTTCATCAGAAAATGTTTCAGGTCTCCTTCACGTGCCCCAAGCACTATGTCAAATGAACCTAATGGATATATTGCATTGGTGATAATGTTTGTAAAACCAGTCAAAGTGTAAAAAAATCCTCTCTCTCTTTCCTGCAGTCACCTAATCTGGTGTCAGTTTGAGGATGAAGAATGTAGGAGTGCGGCTGAGCCCCGGTGGCATAGTGGTTGTGCGCAGGACTGCGGCCCACTGGGACAGAGGTTCAATTCCAGCAGTGGGGCTGGGCCTCCTACTCCCACCACCGGAGAGCAGTGATGCCCCCCCAAAAAACCAAAAACAAAACAAAAAAAGAATGTAGGAGTGGAGTCTAGTTCGTCCATATGGAGTTTGTCAAATCTCTGTGTGGGCATGGCTTTCTCCTGAAAATTCTGGGAAATCAGATAGTATTTTTCTCTTGGAGACGAGAGACTCACGAGTCAGTCCCTTGCAGACACTCTACTGATAAAAACACAATGCTGACTCCCTGTGAGACATCCCAGCCGAGAAGCTACATGGACTTACCCTGATGGAACCAGACCTCTGAGGCAGGAAAAACCACACAGAGACTTCTGCCAGTGCTGAGCTACTTGAGAAGCCCCAGAGAGGCCCCTGCCAGCACTGAGATGCTTCCACCACCACTGAAGACCCTGCACCCGCTGTTGCATGTGCTTCCTGAGTCTGAAGAGGACTTATGGGTTGATATCAGACTTAATACCTTGGCCTGGGTTGGGACGTTTTCTTAATATACAGTTGCTCTTGTTTATAAATCTCTCCATTATATACACATGATGTTTATGAAATTGTTTCTCAAGTCTTCTCTCTCTCTCTCTCTCTCTCTCTTCCCTCCTCATTAGGTAAGAAACCAGGCTTAAGGTTGATGAACAACTATCCCCCAAAACAGAGAGTTCGGATCGAAATTTCATTGGGCTAAATTAGAAGCTTGTATTCATTTTCAATCTCAAATCGATTCCCCAGTATGGGGTTGCAACCTCAATAGATTTACCTTCAATGCAAAAAATAAAAAAATCTACTAGCAGAAGCAATGCAGCAAGATCTTGCAAGCACTGGGAATAGAGATGAGGTTAAGGAAAAAAGGTGACAGTGCTAATACGGGGGTCATAGGAAGACCAAAATCCTCACAACTGGACAAGTAGGCAACAGCATGAGAAATGGAGGAAAATGTGAAGATGTCAAGGGTTTTGCCTTGCTTGGATCCACAAGCCATATTCATGGATGGACCAATCAGATCAAAAGACAAACAGAAAAATCTGCTGAAAAAGTCTCCTTATGTTGAAAAGCAAGGATGTTATTTTGGGATCTAAGTTGTGCCTGAACCAAAACATAATATTTTCAAATGTTTTCCATGCATGAGAAAGTTGGACATTGAATAAGGAAAACTGTAGCAGAATGACAGGGCTGGAGAAGAATGTTGAAAGTACCAGGGCCTGCTAAAAGGACAAACTGATGTGTTTTAAGAGAAGTAAGGTCAGAGTGCTCCTTTAGAGACAAGGATGGCCAGACTTGTTCTCACATACTTTGGACATATTGGCAGGAGAAACCATTCCATGGAGTAAGGCAGCCTGTGTGGTAAAGTGTAAGGACAGCAGAAAAGAAGAGGGCCATCAACGAGATGGATTGAGTCTGAATGGACTCAGGCATAGGAGCAATGGTGAGGATGGCAAAGGACAGTGCAGGGTTTTGTTCCATTGTGGTATCATGAGGTCATTATGGGTCAGACTGAGTCGATGGAATCAAACAATAACAGTACTCTAAGGTATACCCAAAACAAGTGAAAACAGATACCCCAATAAATATATATACACTCATGTCTATAATATTCACAACAGTAAAATGGTAAAACTGCCTAAATACCTATCAAAGAAAATTGGATCTTTTGCAGTATATATGTATCAGTGTATGTCAAATGTATTTCTACAAGATCACAGTAACCTTTATTAGTACATAAAATAATATATAAAAATATCAAAACCTAGAAATACTATTTTCAAATACCCTCCATTTATAGACACAACTAAATATAGTATTTTCATAGAAATTGCACTTCTAACTATAAGGTTGGTAGTTCCTTGGCTCCTGTTCCATAAAGTTTTACAGTCTCAGAAAGCCTATAGATGGTAGTGATGAGATGGAATATGTTTGGGTTTTGAGAACACATTGCAGAGATTTGGATTCACTTGGCTCCTGGTGGCCGGCTGGACCTCAGAGGCTTTGATTGTGGTGGGGTTTCCTTGGAGATTGTTGGAAGGACTGAGCATCTCTGAGGGTGTGCAAAATCAAGAAAGCATTTATGGAGGGAGAGTAGGCCCTGTAGGGGGTGAATCTTTCCCAGATCACCTATCTGTTCACAGACCAAACCAAGGCCCAACAACTACAGGCTCAAAAGCAGGAGATAGTTTTGATGAATTCTCTAATTAAATGCTCCTCTACTCTCAATGTGCTGGTTGGACCAACCATTTCCCGTTCCTTCCTGGTGATTAGGAACCAGCACTTTGACTTAGAAGCAGCAGCAGATCACCCCACACAAGTGGAAACAGAAGAAACAGCACAAGTAACTACATCACA
>PVJH01017563.1:0-47503 GCA_004026705.1 Nesogale talazaci | reverse complement strand
TGTTCAACTCTGCAGCCATGAGCCTGGCCTACTGACCTTGGATTCATCAACCTCTGTTTCCACCAGCCTCTGGCCTTCTTGCTTCTCTAGAGAAGCCAGGCTATAACAAGTGTCAACATTCCTTGAGACTTGTGGGATGCATTTTATATCCTACAATTAAAAGCATATATAATGGCATTTTAGGGCCATTGTTATATATTTAAACTATTTGAACATGCTAACTTTTTCCATGTTGTTTCTTAGTGAAAGTGTTGCTTAAAGAAAATGACTTTCTCACCATGGTTCTCCCTATCAAAACTGTGTACTTTCTGTATCAACATTAATTATGGTAGTATGGTTTTTATAGCAATTTTGTAATGTGAAAAGTTGACATTTTGAGTATGCAGTGTGTGATATTAAATTAGGAATCAGTTGGGACTTATGATATAACATTATATTAACATAATATCACCTTAACATATTTCCTAAATTTAAAACTGAAAAATCACTAAGATTTATTTTTAAATTCTAAATACAAGGCTTCTTATATTTGGGTACATATATTAAAAATGGTGTACAAACTGCTCATAGTGCTTCTGTACTAACCTGTCCATGGTTGAGTCAGGCACACGTTAGTCCTCCAAGTCACATTCTTGCTTTTCAACACTTTAAAGAGGTCTCCCAGTTCTTGTCTGTCAGTTTGTCACAGTGTAGTATTTTGAGTGTTGTTGTGATGCTGGAAGTTATGTCACTGGTCTTCCAAATGCTAGCAGTGTCACCAAAGGGAGCATATTTAAGCAGAGCTTCCAGACTACGAACAGACAACAAAAAAGGAAGAAATTGGTTGCCCTATTCAGAGGTGACTGCTGAAAACCTTATGCATAGTTTCAAAACATTGTTAGAAGCTGAAGGCCTAATGAATGGAAGCAGAACATTGTCGGAGATGGTTTTGGAGGATAGGCCTTCAAGTTGGAGGAAACACACAGTGTACCTGAGGAGGAACTGCTCTCTCCAAGTGGAGTCAACCACGGTGACATGAATGCAATAAAGTCTGTGGAAACAGACCCTTCAGATTCTTCATTTGTCGAAAGGGTACAACTCAAGGTGAGAAGGAACAACTGGTAGACTATGCTAATGATAAGAACTTGGAAGGTGTGACGTATGAACATAGGAAAAGTGGAAGTTGTCAAATTTTAAATGAAACACATAGAAATGGGTATCCTGGGCATTAGTGACCTGAGATGGATGAGCCTTGGCCACTTTGAATCAGAAAAATCATATGATTTACAATACCAGGGATAACACTATCAAGAAGAATGACATTGTATTAATAGTCAAAAAGGACACTAAAAAATCAGCCGAAGAACAATGCTGCCTTCGATAGGATTGTATAAGTCCACCTTAAAGGAAATCCAATCAATACAATAATTATTCAAATTTATACACTGATCACAAAAGGTAGTGATGAACAAATTGAAGACTTCTGCCAACAACTTCCATCAGAAATTAATCAAACATAAAATAGACACATAGCTAATTATTAGCAATTGGAGTATGAAAGATGGAAACAAAAGGAAGGAACAGGAGTTGGAAAATGTGGAGTTGGTGATAAAAAAAAGAACTTGGAGATTGCTTGATAAAATTTCACAAGACCGGGCTGAGCCCCGGTGGCATAGTGGTTGAGTGCGCGACTGCAGCCCATGGACTTGACGGTTCGAACCCAGCAGCGGCTTTCCAGGAGCAAGGCTGGGTAGATCCCACAGCCACCAGAGGGCAGTGATGCCCACAAAAAAATTTCACAAGACCAGCAACTTGTTCATAGCAAATACCTTTTTTCAACAACACAGAAAGTGCTGTGCACAGGGATTTCTCCAGATGAGATACACAGAAATCAAACTGACTAAATCTATGAAAAGAGGAGAAGCTCAATATCAGCAGCTAAAACAAGACAAGGAGTTTAACTGTGGAACAAACTATCACTGGTTCATATGTAAGTTCAGAAGAAAGCAGAAGAAAATTAAAACAAATCTACAAGAAACAAAAATACAAATTTGGCCCCCAAAATACAAACTTGGCTTTATCTCACCATACTTTCAAGAACATTTCAGGAACAGATTTGATGGATTGGACACTAATGACAGCAGACATGATGAGCTGTGGTTGGACATCAAGACCATCATTCATGAAGGAAGCAAAAGGTTATTAAAAAGGCTGAAAGGGGCTGAGCCCCGGTGGTGTAGTGGTTGTGCGCGGGACTGCAGCCCACTGGGATGGAGGTTCAATTCCAGCAGCGGCTCCACAGGAGCAAAGGCTGGGTCTCCTACTCCCACCCTCAGAGGGCAGTGATGCCCCCCCAAAAAAATACTGAAAAGAAAGATAAGATCAAAGCGAATGTCAGAAGAGACTCTCAATCTTGCACTAAGGCACATAGAAAAAAATGATAAAGTCAAAAAGCTAAATAGGTGGTTTGAGAAGGGTAGCTTGAGAAGACAAAGTCAAATATTATAATAAAATGTATTTTATTAAAAATCAAAAAGGAAGAACCCAATCAACATATGTTAAACTGAAAGAACTCGGGAAAAAATTCAAGCCTCAAGTTGCAATCTTGGAAAAATTCAATGAACAAAATATTGAGTGAAGGCAGGAAACATCCAAAGAAAATAGAAGGAATACACAGAGGTCAAAGTTCCAATTATGAAATTATGTTTGCAGCTGTTTCTTTTCATTTTGAGTTGTGTCCCACCAGCAAATGAAGGTTCCAAAGCCTTTACTCCCACACACTTTACACAATCCATGTCATTATGACCATCTCTACTTTGAGATGACAGCCGTTCCTCAGTCATATTTTGAGTGCCTTCCAATCTGAGGGACTCAGTTTCTGGCACTATATCTGGCAATGTTCTGTTGCTATCCATGAGATTTTAAGAATGTGATAATGATTCGATTCTGCCCTTAAAGTTTCCTGTGGCCTGTTCCTATTGTTTAAGGCATACACCTTTCACCTATCTTCTATTCTTTATCCTATTTTTAAAAATAATATAGGATGCCCTGCTTTTTTAAAATAGTGGTATATAGAATATTTCTCTATGGGATAAATGTATAATTCACTTACCTCTTCTCTATTAATGGACCTTTTGATCATTTCCAATATTTTGCTCATATACAAAGTGTTGAGTAAAAATACCTTGTAAATGTATCCTTTTACCTATGTATAAGAATTTTTCTATAATGAAATATACATGCACTCTTGATTTAAAACAAATATCACCTCCACATCAACTGAGTTCACATGGAAGAAGCACATGTGGTCCTCTGTGGTCCAAGGATTGTAAATAATAAAGCCAGCTCTGAATGAGGGAAGGGCATTAGAGCTGAAGTTGTAAACACCTGGGTTTCAGAAGACTGTGGATATCAGTGGAGGCCCCAAATCCAAGTGCAGCGACCCCAAATGGATTAAGCCTCTGATGAGTTCACTCTGACCCCAGTTGAGGGATGTGAATAGCTTTGTTATCAGACAGAGAGCACTGTAAAGTCAATGATACCAGAGGTAGGTAAGTTGAAACCTAAAACCATTTTATCTCCCCTTTGGCCCATTTTTAAATTGTTTCAGGTTGTTTGTTTGTTTGTTTGTTTGTTTTTAAGTGGAGGTAAAATACACATGTGCTATGGCTCTGGGCCTGACAAGAGACCAGGGGCATGCCTTGCTATCATGCAAAGTGTATTGGAAAGTGGGTTATTGCTGATGCAGTGGACATTGTATTTGCTCTTCCTTTCAGCTCATTTTAAATTTGTTCTAGCTTTCAATATTTTCTACTTTCTCTGTGACTGAGGTTTTCCCCTGTTTTGCTGTTGCTATTTTTTTCTACCTTCCACTCCCAGCCCCCCTCCAAACCATTTTATGGGGAGCTCTTATGGCTATCATACCATTCCATAGTTCATTCACATCAAGCAGGATTGTTCAGCTGCTACTGCAGTCAGTCGCAGAGCACTTTCTTCCTTCTTGAACTCCTTGATAGCAGCTCCTCTTTATTCCCCACACCCACAATGAACCCTTATTCTACTTGTTGCCTCTTTAGGTTCATCAAGCCAGGGTTTCACATACCAAAATCACAGATAACAACAACTCAAGAGAGCTGTCCACAATGACAAAATACATCATAAATAAGCCCCACTACACACACACACACACACACACACACACACACACAAATATCGAAAACCAGCTCAGACCCAAAGTGTATCAGAGGGGGATTAAGGGACAAGATTTTAGCCATGGAGTCAGATTCATCATTTCGATCTCTTATAGTCATCTCTCCAATACTCTCTGTTGACTAATCAGTTTACTCCTATCCCTCAGTTATGGATTATGACTTCCATTGGAGACTTATTTCCTGTGTAGATCTTGCATATACATCTTGGGTGCCACTGTCATCAACAGCCTTCTGCAAACCAGAATCTCATAATTTAAATTCTGATACTATTCCCTCCTTTGATTTTGGATTATCTAATTTACAATCCTTGGATTATGGATGTTGGTGTGCTTCTTCCATGTGGACTAGTTGACAACTCACTTCGATGGCTGCTTGTTTGAAAACAAGCAGTGTTAGTCTGGGTAGACTAGAGAAACAAATTCATAGACACTCATGTGTATAGAAAGAGTTTTATATACAAGGGCAATTGAAAATTGAAAAAAACATCCCAACCCAGTTCAAATCAAGTCTTAAGCCCGATATTCACCCATATGCCTGATGCCAATCTATAAATTCCTCTTCAGACTCATGCAGCACATACAATGACGCCTGTGATAGTTACAGAATCTGGTGTCAATTTGCGGATTCAGAGTGAAGTGGTGGAGTCTAGTCTGTCAATCAGGTCATAGTTTGATCATGCTTACTCCCGGAGAGAGACTCTACTGACAAAACACATGACACTACACTGAAAGAGCCCATGCTCGGGGACCTGGAGGTGCCATGTGGAGATCCCTGCCAGTGCTGAGAGGCTATGACCACAAGATCCAGTACATTTGGCATCATTGTATGTGTTTCATGAATCTGAAGAGGACTCTATAGACTGCTATCAGACATAAGGGCTAATATCAGACTTATGAACTTGATCTGAACTGGACGGGGATGTTTTCTCAATATTCAATTGCTCTTGTATATAAGGTTTTTTCTTATACACATGTGAGTGTCTATGGATTTGTTTCTCTACCCAGACTGACACAATGCAGGAAGATCACAGGCCAATGGGTGGAAAGTCTTGTGGATCCAGTGGCAGTGGAAGGAAGCATCTCAGTGTTGGCAGAAGTCTCCACATGGCTCCTTCAGCTCCAAGGCCCTAGCATAGTTCCAAATGTCATCTCAACAGGAATATCTAGCAAGGACTGTATTCAGCGAGTTATTCATCTCCGTGGCACCGCCAAATGAGGTTATCAAGCTGCAACCTGATTGGCAGGCAAGTCTCCACCCCTCCACAAGTTGGCACCAGATTATGTAACTATCATAGAAGCCTTTAAGGCCCCAGTCACTATTTCATCTGATAGCCAGGCACCATCTAATTTCTTCATCACAATTTGCTATAGCACCTTTTCAGAGCCTTCATTGCGGACTTGTCCTATACCCATTTAAAGATCCAATTTTGATGACTGAAGGCAAGTGAGCTTACAAACTTTCTGTTTCATACTTCCCAATAATCATTTCTATCAATCATTATATCAACAATAGTAAAAAAGAAAACAATATAAATCTAGTAGAACCAGATCCCAAACTCAATTCTTAAAGTAGTTCAATGCATATCTAAACTTATCTTAATCCTTATCTAAATTATTCCATTGATTGGAAGTATAGCTTTAGGCCTCTGACTGAATCAAGCCAAGCTGGGTCACCAAGTCAGTAGCTCAGGCACTTAAGGAAGCAGACCTGGATGGGATATGAAACACAAGCAAAGCAAAGGGGACAGAACCCATCAAGCTCAAGTGAAATACATACCAGCAGAGTGTCAAAACAGGTCTCAAAGATGCCTCAAACTCCAGTGACAGGATTCACAGGTTGATCTGGCCCATACATAGTATAGGTCACAGGGTGAGGCAGAGAACTAGCTAAAGCAGCAACACACACAGTCCAACAGCTCTGATCACCAGAGGGCAAGAGAGGGGGGTGGACCTTTCAGAGTCATTTATATCTTTGCCCTTAAACAGCGAACTGATTAATCCTACATGTTCTTATTGACCAGTATCAGGGGGTGATCAGTCCTCTGATATACTCACAGCGAGCGTTCAATAGGCAACTGTGCAGCGATAATTATTATTTATTATAGTAATGATATAGAGATCATGACAGAGAGAAAGAAAGTAACAATAAGAATCAGACATACATAACATTAGAGTAGTATGCTCACCTCTGCCCCATATGGTTGTCCTCGTGGAGATGGAGAGGGAGGAGGAGAGAGTTACATGATGAAGGTGAGGAGCCGAGAGTGTCTGGCGCTCAGGGTCAGCAGCGAGGGTCAGGAGTGAGGGTCATGAACATTAATTTAAGTAGCCTAACAGGCCACATCATTTCTATAGTCACCAGTCAGGACATGCCACAAGTGGGGGCTGTCTTAAGGGCTGTAATATGATAATGGTTTAGGGATGACTCATGACTAAGAAGAGAGGGATATGATAAGGAGGGACTTTGACTCCCTGGGGTAGGTGAACAGGTTTACATTGTTAGGGGTCATTGACAATGACTCTTGAATCCCACCCAGAGGCCTCGAGGGAAGCAGATCACTCTCCTAACTTGAGTCATGCAAAGCCCTCATAAAATTAAGAGTTTCAGTGAGAATGGCCAGCACACTAAATGTTGATAAATTGCTTGCTTAATATTTTAGAGTATAATAATTGTGGGAAAGTTCTGTCTTCATCCCACAGGCCAGGTTGGCACAATAAACCTGACAATCACAGTGGGTCATATGGTATTTATATTGCCATCTGTTTTAGGAATTTTCACTTTGCTTTCCACAATTACTGTATGTATTTACTAGCCCCCCCAGCACTGTTTAAGAGTTCCACTCTCTCCACACTCTCTCCAGAATTTGTTGTTCTCTTCTTCATTGGGCTAGCGTCATGTGTGTTAGATGCATCTCGTCCTGGTTTTGACTTGCATTTATTGGACGGTTAGTGAACGAGACCATTTCCTCATGTGCTCGTTCACCCTTCTGGTGCCAACCTTTGTAAATTGTCTATTCAGGTCCTTTGCCCACCTTCTAAAAGGGTTATTTGGGGTGTTTTTTCTTGTATAATTGTAGTACTCTGTAGTTTTATTAATCAGTCCTATGCTTTGTCATTGCTAAATATCTTTGTTCAATCTGTGGGCTCTCATTTTACTTTCTTGATGAAATCTTTTGATGTACACAAGTGTTTCCTTTTTAATAGATCCTATTCATCTATCTTGTCTACCACAGTGTATGCTTCCTTTGTTATATCTGGTCAACCGTGTATGCCCTGAATTAGGACCCTTAGATATGTCTTAGTTTTCTCAGTGATGATACTGATAGCTTTGGGTTTTACATTTAGGTCTTTTATCCACTTTGGGTTTGTTTTTGTTCATGGGATGAGGTATGAATCTTTTTTCACTCTTCTGCAGATGGATGCTCAGTTTTTCAAACACCATTTATTTTATTTTTTTAATAATTTTATTGGGGGCTCTTACAGCTATTATAACATTCAGTACATCATTTGTATCAAGCACATTTGCACACATGTTGCCACATACATTTACAAACATTTTCCACTTGAGCCCTTGGTATAAGCTCCTCTTAAAAAAAAAGCTCCCCTATCCTCTCCGCCCCCCCTTTTTTTTTAAATGAATTATTTTATTGGGTACTCATACACCTCCCCTCACAATCCATACATACATCAATTGCACGCAGATCTCATTTGCACACTTGTTTCCATCATCACTCTCAAGACATCCTCCCTCCACTTAGACCTCCAGTTCCATCTCCCCATATTTTCCTTCCTCCCTCCCCCCCCCCATGAACCTTTAATAATTTACAAATTGCTATTTCATATCATACCATGTCCAATGTGTCCCTTCACTCATTTCCCTGTTGGCCGTTATATGTAGAGGAGGTTATATGTAGATCTCTGAAATTAGTTCCCCCTTTCAACTCCACCACCCCTTCACCCTCTCAGTCTCACCACCCTCATCACTCGTCCTGAGGGAATATCTGTCCTAAATTCCCCATGTTTTCATCTTCAGTGTACATCCCCTGTTCTAGTCAGACTTGTCTGGTAGAACGGGGAGCATGATAGTGGGTAGGAGGAAGCATTTGAGAACTAGAGGAAAGATGCATATTTCGTTGTTATTACACTGTACTTTAACTAGCTCATCTCCTCCCTGCAACCCCTCTGTAAGAGGTTGTTGCTTCACCTATTGATGGGCTTTGGGTCACCAATCTGTACTCCCCCACATTTATAATGATATAATTTTTAGTTCTTTGATGCCTCACACTGGATCCCTTCAACATCCCGTGGTCATGCAGGCTGGTGTGCTTCTTCCATGTGGGCTTTATTGTCAAGCACCATTTATTGAAGAGGGCATCTCCCTCCCAATTAGGCAGGTGTGATCGTTGGGTTTCTTGTGCCAGCTAGACCTCCGTAGGAACATGCGGGCAGAATTGAATTGTGTTGTAGTTTTATTGGAGGGTGACAGAGATAAATACTTTCTGAGGCAAGCATTTCTTTGAGACATACTAGCACTGGCCACTGTAATGCCAACTTGTTGATGGTTGAATGACCTGCCTGCTTCCCCTTCACATTTGGAAAGTCCCACATGTGATTGATGTTGGAATATACTCTTATGTTCTTGAGATAAGAGCATTGTAATTAATAATACTATTTCTTTTGATTTTTGTAACCAGATAGTACTATTTTTATTTTATTAACCAGGATGCTATAATTAATGCTGTACCCTGGGATGCTCACTAACTCTAAAGAAGAATAGCATTAATTTTGCTTTCTGCTTCTATTCACGCTTGCTTAAGTCCTAAAAACATGATAAATGGACTTTTGCCTTTAAAGATTAGCTGAAATGTCTACTTGGGACTACAATCAAATAATCGCTTTTAGATTCTAGCAGTCCGCTTATAACTGAATAAAGATTCTTCACATTATCAAGACATTATAGTAGTTGCCATTTATTTGAACCCACAGCACCATCACTCGTTCTCTCTCGTGATCGGACCAGCATACTGCTGCTCCTTAAACTAGTTATTTGCCTCAACCATGTGCTACTCTACCTGTGGGCAGAGCCAACCCATGAATTATGTTGTCTTGTCGTGTGTAGCTAGAGCTTGAGGCTCATTTGAGACCTGTTTTACCACACAGCTGGTGGAGCTCATGACATGTGTACATCTCTTGAGCTTGAGACCCCATCAGGGCCTGATTTGCTAAGCTCCCTTGCTACTGGCTATTGCTGCCCCACCGTGTTGTTTGCTGCTGGAAGACTGATTCTGCCTGTCTTGCCTGAGGGCAGTCTCCACTGTCTGCTTCCTTGACCTTGGACTCATAACTCAAGTGAGTTGAAGCGTCTTAAGTATACTAACTATTCCACAAAAGTGAGTTGAATTGAGATCTCTGCGCTGCTATGTGGACTAATTGGCTATTATATTCCTTCTCGCTCTATAAATCTATCCTTTGATATATATACATATAAGCATAAGTGTCCTGGTTTTGTTTTTCTAGAGAACCCTGCCTAACACAGCAGATTTTCTTTCTGGGTTTTCTGTCCTGTACCATTGCTCTATGTATCAGTACCAGGCTGTTCTGACAACTGGGACTGAATAGCAGGTTTTAAGATCAGATAGCACAAGACCACCTACTTTGTTCTTCTTCTGGAGAAGTTCTTTGCACATCCTGTGATTCTTCTTGCTCCATATGAAGTTAGTAATGGTTTTTCCATTTCTTTAAAGAATAATATTGAGATTTGGATAGAGAGTGCTTTGAATTGGCAGATTGCTTTAGGTAGCATTGACATTTTCACAATATGTGTTGTCCTATCCAGAAACATGAACTAGTCTTCCATTCGTGTCAGTGTCTTGGTTTCTTGTAACAGTGTTCTGTAGCTTTCTTTGCATGGTATTTTAACATTTGTGAGGTGTGCTAGTCTGAGTTGACTAGAGAAACAAATTCAGAGATGCCCCATGGTATCTTGGGAGTGGAGTACTAGAGAAACAAATGGTGAAGATGGAGAGTGGATGCTTGTTTGATTCTGCCTCATGGTGGTTTTTCTTCATTAGCTAGTCAGAGGTCAGCTATGGTCATATAGTTTGCCATGTTGTTTTCTGGAAAGAATATGGGAGGCTAAAGTTTTGGGTTTTGGGGTTGGAGGGGCTCACTGTCCTCTGGTGGTCATGGGAGCTACCCAACCTTACTGCTGCTGGATTTGAACCGCCAAGTCAGTGGACCACAGTCCAGCACTCAACAACTACACCACCAGGGCTCAGCCCCAAAGTTAAAGTTTTGATCATTTTCTTTGGTTGTTGTCTTTGGTTATTGCTGTTTGAGGTTACAAAAATGAATGTTATTAATGCATATTTTGTGCTCAGAGGTAGAAATGGCCTCTTGAATTTCTCAGAAACCACACAGCTTAGTAAAAATGGCTGACAAAGGTCAGAATGGCTGAGAGAATGCCCTGGCTAGATGCAGTCAGAGGATTAAGGCCATATTTCTTGTCAATAGAATAGTTTAGATAAGGAATAAGATAAGATAAAGATTGAACTTGATAAGACTAACACATGAGGCTATTGTGAATGGTATGGTTTCCTTGATGTCTTTTTTTTATTTCTCATCATCACTAGCATATAGGAATCCATTTGATGTCTGCATGCTGTTTTTTTGCATTCATGTCTTTCAACATTTTTATTGATGGTAGAAATACAGGTTCTTAATATGTTTAAGAAAATATATTTAATTTGTTATTTCTATATTTTTGCCATTTTGTTTGTTTGTTTGTTTTTTTGGAGAATGTCATGCCTTTATTTTATTTTTTTAATTAAAACTATAATACTGGAAGTTTAAAAAAATAATAGACAAATGAAGCAGTCAACAGCACATAGTTAAAGATAAAAGTACTCAATTGGAAAATTGACATGTGGAGATAGCATGGAATCCAGTTCAGAAAGATAAAAACGTAGAAAACATGAAAGCATCTACAATGTTCAAAGAATTCTTTTAGCTGTTTACAATCCCATTTTTCTCACTAAATAGTTACTGAACATTCTACTGGCATAGTGGATTATATCTTTTTTTTGACAAAGATTTTATTGGCACATAATCCATATAGCATGCAATTCAACAGCTATGAGTGTTATGATCACTACCACAGACAATTTTAGAACATTTTCTTCTTTCTTGTTCTTGTTGTCATTAACTCCCTATTCCCCCCAACTTCCTCTGCCATACCACCAAGAAACTATTAGTTCAGTTATTGTCTCTAACAATGCACTATACCAGATTTTGTATACAGAAAAACATGCAAAAACAATAATAAGAGATGAAAGCAATAAAATAACCAAAAAAATCTAACAACAATAATAAAATAAAGCAGAGGCAACCCTTAACAGAAAAGGAAGTAGAAAATATTTTAAAACCTGGACCAAATGTAAAATGGGTAAAAAGAGAAATCAAATGACCAGGTGTTAAATCGTTGCATTTTCAACGATTCACTTTGCAATGTCCTCTGCAAGGCTCTTCATATTCCTCATCCTTGGTCAGAGAGGAGTCACCCTTGCATTCCCTCCACCTCACCCTCTCTCCACCCCTCCAGCAGCTCCATTCCAACCACTGGACTGAAGGGGCTCAACCATCTTGGTCTCCTCCTGCAACATGATTAACTCCAATTGTTTCCAAATCTCCCATTCTGAAGACCTTGGAGATATATATATACATATATATAATTTCATCTACAAATACTGGAAGTTTCACTTCACTATGTGCTTCTTAATTTCTTCCTGTTGTCTTATGGTTCTGGCTGGGACATACAACACTATGTTGAATAAGAATGGGCAGAAGGGACCCCCTTGTCAGATTCCCTTATTGAAAGGAAATATTTTCAGACTTTTCCCATTGAATGTGATATTGGTTCTTGGTTTTTCATATATGGCCTTCATTGTGTTGAGGACTCTTTTTGAATTCCTGTCTTTTTTTTGTATTCCTGTCTTATTAGGTGCTTTTATTAGGAATTGTCCAATGCCTCTTCTACATCAATTGATATGATACAATGTATTGCATTGTTTTCAAATGTTGGACCATCCTTGCATCATTGTATGACTCTCACTTGGTCATGCTGTATTTTTTATATGTTTTTGAATTCTATTGGCCAGGATTTTGTTGAGAATTTTTAAATCTATCTTCATGAGGGTCTGTAGTTTTCTTTCTTTTAGAGGTTTGAGGTTGGTTTTTGGTATCAGGGTTATGATGACTTTGTAAAAAAGAGTTTAGGAGTTTTTTGTTCCTTTCTATATTCTGGAATAGTTTGTGTAGAATTAGTGTCAGCTCTTCTCTGTGAAACCATCTGGTCTTAGATTTCTTTGTTTGTTTGCTTGCTTGTTTTGGTTGGGACTTTGTTCATGACCTATTTCTTCTTTTGTATGGATCTTTTCAAGTTCTTAATGTCCACATAAGTTAATTAGGAAGGAGATATGTTTCTAAGTATTGGTCTATGTCATCTAGTTTGTTGAATTTGTTGGAATCCAGCCATTCATAATACTGTGTTGGTTTTCTTTTTATTTCATTTGGGTATGTTGTGATTCCACCTTTTTCATCTCTAATTCTATATCTGGTCATCTACTCTTTCTTTTCCTTTGTTAAATTTGCTAGCAGTTTGTTGATTTTGTTGATTCTTTCAAAGAACCAACTTCTTGTTTTATTCATTTTTCCATCATTGTTGTTTCCCAACTCATTTATTTCAGCTCTAATTTTTATGATTTCTTTTCTTCTTTTGTGAGGTTTATGCTGTTGACTCTATTATAATTGTTACAAGTGCTTTACTTTTGGGGGGTTTGGGAGATGTGTTAAATTATTTTATTGGGGACTCTTGCAGCTCTTATAACAATCCATACATCAATTTTATCAAGCATATTTGTACACATTTTGCCATCATTGTTTTCTAAATATTTACTCTCTATTTGAGCCCTTGGTATCAACTTCTCTTTTTCCCTCCCTCCCCCTACCCACCCTTGTGACCCATTAATAAATAATAAATTATTGTTGTTTCAATATTTTACACTGACTGCTGTCTCCCTTCACCCAAGTTTCTGTTGTTCATTCCCCTGGGAGATCAATCACGCATCAATCATTGTGATCAATTCCCCCTTCTTCCCTTCCTCTCCCCATCTTCTCCCTACCCTTCTGGTGCCATTTCTGTTCCTGAGGGGTTTATCTGACCTGAATTCTGTGTGTCGTGAGTTCTTATCTATGAGAGTGTATATGATCCATTTTAGCCAGAACTGAAAGGTAGAACTGGGATCATGCTAGGTGGGGGTGAGGAAGCCTCAAAGAACCAGAGGAATATTGTGTGCTCCATTGGTGTTATACTGCACTCTGGTTGACTCATTCCTTCCACGTGACCCTTCTGTGAGGGGATGCCCTGTTGTTTACAAATGGATTTGGGGTCTGTGCGCCAACCACTCTCGTTCTCAACAATATTGTTTGTTTTTCTGTGGTCTTCTGAAGCCTGTTCCATGATTCTGTCGACACCACATGATTGTACAGACTGGTGTGCTTCTCCTATGTGTGCTTGTTGCTTGTTATTTTAAAGTGTTGAACACAATTTTCTGCTCTTTCTTCATGTGTGCATCAATGGCTATAAACTGACCTCTGATAACTGCTTTTGCTGTGCCCCATCGGTTTTGGTATGTTGTGTTAACATTCTCATTTGTTTCTAGAGTTTCATAAGTTTATCTATTATTTGGGCTAACACCCAGTCTTTATTGAGTAGTGTGTGGTTGAGTGCCCATGTGTTTGTTTTTATTTTTTTATTCTTTCTATTGTTGATTTCCAGTTTAATGCCAATGTGGTCTGATTAGGTGGTTTGAATTATCCCTGTGTGATTGAACTTGTTTGAGTGCTTCGGTTGTTGGTTTTCTGACCATAAAGATCAGATATTATTCTTTTAATCCAGTTTTGTTGTTATCAATTCTCTAAAATTTTCCTTGTTTGGAAGCACTCATATTTCTCCTTCATATTTGGTGTATAGCTTTGCTGGATATAGGATTCTTGGTTGGCAGTTTTTGTTTCTTAAATTTTGGAATATGCTGCTTCATTTTCTTCTTTCCTGAAGGGTTTCTGCAGAGAGATCAGCGTTTATTCTTATCTGCTTGCCTTTATAGGTGACTGTTCTCTCTCTCTCTCTCTCTCTCTCTCTCTCTCTCTCTCTCTCCCCCCCCCCCCTCAGGAGTCTCTTTTTCTTTGAAGTTGGATAATTCAACTACTTTATGGGGGCTGGGTTTCTTGAGGGGGCAGGGGAGGGTTTAATCTATTTAGTGTTCTTTCTTTCTGCTTCCTGGATTTTTATCATCTCCTCCTTTGTGATATTAGAAAAAATTTCTTCCATAAATTCCTTTACTATTTTCTCTGTAGACTTTTTGCTTCTCCCTGTTCTGGAATCCCAACGAGACCTATATTATTTCTCTTCATGGCATCCCACATCCCTCAGGATTTCATCAGATTATTTTGCTTTTTAGTTTGATTGTTCCTCTCATTCGGTGGAGTCCTTGTGCTTGTCTTCTAGTTCACTGATTCCATTATTCTTTTCTTCCATACTACTACTCATTTCTCATACCATGCTTTTTATGTCTGCTAACTAATTGCTTAATTTCTGGTTTTCTCTTAAGTGTGAGGTTCTTAGTATCTTGATTTCTTCCCTTGTTTCATGGTTGAGCTCCAGATCTCTTGTGTGACCCTAAACATCACTCCCCTTTGTTCTCCTTTTGGCAGTTCAAGGACTTCTATTTCTGTGTATTCCACTGGGTTTCAGTAATCTTAAGATGTTGATTTTTGTTTTTCTTCATTTCTCATGGTACCTGCCATTGACTATTGTTTTCCAACATAGTGGTTCCATTGTAGATGGTGCACAGGGTTCTGGGCTCTTTAGAGGGTATGATGTGGGGGAAGGAGAGGGGGAGACTCAGGACTGGGTTAGAGAAGGAGGATCAGATAGGAACTGGAGTTTGTATTGTATGGAGATGAGAAAGGGATTATAGAATTGGCTGGGTAGCACAAATAGGACATAGAGAGTTGAGAGTAGGGTTACAGTGGTAATATTAACCATGGGAAATCTCCCAGTTTAATATAGTGATTTTAGATAAATTTCAAGAGAGTATCTTAAGAGATGTGCTAATATTTGTTCATTTACAAAGAAGTGTGTCTCACTGAAGAGGGGGCAGTGAGTCTTGAGGTAGTTAGTAGTCATTGGAGTCGGTGGGAGGTATATTAACTAATATACCAGAGTCACTTATCAACCCAGCATATAATATATATATAGAGAGAGCAGTTTGCCTGTGTTATTGTGTTTATAGCCAAGGGTCCTTATTTTGGTGGCATGCCACTTGCCTATTCTCAAAGGGGGAATAGCTGCAGTATATTGTGAAGCTACGTTGGAGTTCTGTATGACCCAGTGCTATCTCCCCACCATGCTGGAGTCCCAGGGTGGGAAGAGGCTATAGAAGTGGAGGTCCAAGGTGATGGAGGGCTTCTAGTCAAGTGTAGGGCTTGCTAAGGAAAGTAGGTTTCAGCAACAGGGGAGGGGGAGCTGCTGAGACACTTGGAATAGCGAGTTCTCCTTTCTCTGGCCTTGAAGGAGTTTTGTGTATGGTTTCTGTGGGTGGTTGTTGTTGTTTTCAAACAAAAGAAAGTAGAAAAAATCAAAAATACTCTTGGAGTACCCAGAAAGATCAAACTGACCTCCTGGATCACTGTTACAGCATCCCTGGATGAGTATGCTATCTGGTGGCCATTGTGGCTGAACTTTACAAGGAGGTGGGGAATCGGGTAGATGCATGAAACTATGGGAGGTTCTCCATCACCTGGTGTAACTTCCAGCCTCCGTGCAGGGCTCCCAGGGGTCAGAGAGGCATGGGGACTGGGAGCTTTAGGTGACACTGGGGTTCTAGAAGGGGGGCATCTGAAGGAGTTGATTCCTTTTCACAGGAGGGTTGCTGAGTTAGGGGAAAGGGAATCACAATACTCTCAAACTCTGCCAAGCCCCCACTGTGCTCTCTGGGGTTGAAAGAGCAGGAGGGAAATCTGACACATCCTTCGAGTCTCTAGAATTCAGGTTGTGCATCTGAATTCCCAGAATTGACTTCCGTACCTGATGGTCTCCAGCTGGCCTAGGAAGAGTTGCAGGCAGGAGGTTCTATCTAGGCTCCATCTTCCAAGATCTGTCCTCTTGTTTACTCTTGTGTGTCTTTTCCTGTATATGAAATCCAGGATAGGTAAATCTACTGAGAGAGTAACTGGATTGATGGTTCCTTCAGCATAGAGCAGGGAGGTTGAGGGATAATATAGAGATACTAGCAATAAGTACACGAAAGAAGATAATGTTCAAAAATTTACTGCAGTGATTGTTGTACAGCCCCTCTTGCTGTGACTGAACTATGGAATTAAATGGTATGTGAATTATATGCCAATAAAACTGTTTATAAAAAATATATCGCCTCTGGACTGACCCTTTCCATTTAAGTTTCTAGCAGCAGTTGCTTACACTTACTATTTTCAATCAAATAACATTTTTTCAGTCTGCTGGGTGAAAACAGGCTTTTCACTGTTATTTTAATGTTCATTTCACTGATTGCTAGTAGGTTAAATATATCTTCCTATACTTATTACCCTCTGCGTCCTGATATGTTCCTATTACTGGATTTTCTGTTTAATTTCTGCTACCCATTTTATTAGGCTTTTGGTTTTCTCCTTAGTGATAACCAATGGTATTTGTCAGGCGGATTTCAACTCATGGTGACTCTGTATGCAGAGTAGAACTACTCCATACGGCTTACAAGACTATGGCTATTCGGAAGCAGATTGATGAGGCACCTCAGAGGGGGGTTACAACTACCCTTTAGGCAAGGATTTGACTGCTTAACTATTTGCACCACCCAGGGATCCTTGGTGACTAATCAATATGTATTATAAATGCAACCTATAAGAAGATACAAATAGGGCTGAGCCCCGGTGGCGTAGTGGTTGTGCGCAGGACTGCAGCCCACTGGGACAGAGGTTCAATTCCAGCAGTGGGGCTGGGCCTCCTACTCCCACCACCAGAGAGCAGTGATGCCCCAAAAAACAAAAAACAAAAGATGCAAATATCTTTCCAAGTCTACAGCTGAGTAAATTTCTTGAGTCTAAAACTTTCTGAATGTCTATATATAAGATTGCAATTTATTTTTTTGGGGAGGGCATCACTGCTTCTGGTGGTCGTGGGCACTACCCAGTGCTGCTCCTGAGAGCCGCTGCTGGATTTGAACCGCCAAGTCCACGGGCTGCGGTCCCGCACTCAACCACTTACACCACCGGGGCTCAGCCTAAGATTGTAATTTATTATTCATCCTGTTTTTTCCAACTCAACAGATTCTAGAGCAGGACTAGAGATTTTGCCTTTTCAACAAATATCACCACTAGATTCTATGGTAGATAACAAACATTTCTCCATAGATAATGCGCTAGGAAACTGTGGAAACTTCTAGAGACTTCTGAATGCAGATAAATTTATTTTGCGAGCATACAAACTCTGCCTAGCATGGAAGAAAAGGAAGATGACTAGACCTGGTTTATGAGCCGTGGCCAAACCTGCATTTTAGCTTTGCTGTGCCTCTTAGCTTCCTGATGTTAGGCAAATCACTTAAATTTTCTTCCTAAATATTAGTGTGAATATTAAGAGATAATGTAAACCTTCTGGTACAGGTTGCATGTACTCATCAGTTTCTTCAAAGACCCCTCTTTCCAGCTAGGAACATTTGAAGCAACTTATTGAAAGGTGAAAAGAACAGGTATGGGTTGTTCAGACAGCATAAATTTTCCAGTTCCTCTGCACCTACCCATCTTTTAACTCGAAAGAGAGAGCTATGGAAGTGCTGTCTCTGGATGATGGATTTGAAAACTTGCTAGCTTTTGTATTCTCTGTGTTTCTGTGTTGGAGCATCCTTTGCATTGTGGGTGAGGGTAATTTGCTCCAGTTAAATTCTTCCCCTGGGAATAGAGTTCATTGAATGGCACAAGGGGCCAGGAAGCACAGACATATTCACCCTGAGTTCTTCCAAACAGTGATGTTTGATAAGAAATATATTTTACCTAAAAAATCTGAAACAAACTCATAAATTTCAGGGACTTCTGCCAGTCGGCCAGTCTCCCTGAGGATCTTACCACTAGTCTGAAATCTACTTAAACTCTGGGGACCTGGTCAGACTAAGGCTTATATCTTAAAGTCACTTCTCTATCAGTGACCAGTGAGAGGCAGCCTCCACTTCCTTGATGTTGAGAGCCCTTTGGATGCCCTGTTCTCTCACTCACTCACTCGCTCACTCTCTCACTCTGGTGGTGTGTGTGTGTGTTAGAGAGATGACTTAGAGTGTGGTAGATTCGAAGAGATAAGAGAATCAGAAGCTCACAAACATAAGAGTTGTCTTTTGACAGAATTCATCGCCCTCTTCATCTGAGCCAACCAATGTCTTCCCCAGCGTGTGCTGGAGTCCATGGAGAAGGTCAGTGATGTGTGCACTTTGTTTAGCGTGGAAATTGCCCCTGCCTCTATTGGCATCCATCAAGAAGGAACTCGACTTTCTCAGGGAACTCCTGTGTTAACATCACACCAAAGCTCTGTTCCCAAGATGGAGATCTTGTCTCTGTTCACTTTTCTCTGCCTCAGTTTCTCATTCTCTCTCTCTCTCTCTCTCTCTCTCTCTCTCTCTCTCTCTCTCTTTCTCTCGATGTCTAGCTGTATCTCTGCTTTCTCAGTTCTACCTCATTAATAATTTCTTGCTCGGCACCTCCCCTGTGTGTCTTCAGAAGCCTGTCCACTTGTCCTCCTAGTTCTGGCTGAGAGACACATGTGACTGAGAGAGCCAGTCTGGTTTTGAGGTGGCTCATCTATGGGGTGAAATTGCCCAGAAAGCAGACCAATTGTTTTCAGAGCTGCCTTGCTGAAGTGAGAGGAGTCCAAATTCCTGGAAGGTGGGATCCACCGCATATCATCCTGGGAGGTCCGTCTTTATGCCTTGTCAGACTCTCAGTCTCTACTTCTTGTTTGGCTTTTCTTCTTCCTTTTTATTCTGTCTCTTGTTCTAGATTTCTCTCGGCCTTATCATTCTCTTTTCTCTAAACTCAGCTCCTCTCATCATTCTTTTTTCAACATAGCAGCAGATTTCTGCTGGATTTAATAACTTATTGATAAGCATTCTGGTTCCACAAAGGTTTTGCAGATACCCACATCCTGTAATTTGAGTCTAGTCTCAATCTGTCTCTAGCTACATAACAATTGAAATTGCATACTCTTCCCTGAGGCTCTATTACTTCGTTTACAAAGTTGTCTTAGAGATGCCTTTTTAAAACACCAAGTTCCTCACTTGGTTGTTATGAGGAACAGGTGAAAGAATATACACCATAACCTGGGAGCTGTGGTAGCACTTATTGCATTTTTTATGACCTATTTTTGTCTCATTTCTTTCTTGCTTTCTTCTTTGTAGTTTCTGCTTTCTGGCCTCTGTCCTTCATCTATATTTTATTTTATATTTTCTCACCCCCTCTCCCGCTTGTGTCTTATAATAAATTTGCCTGCATGAATTATTATTTTTTTTTGTTTATCGGCGGCTTTTTCTTTCCTGCTTCTTTGAAAAATGATAGCTGCAGAATCTCGAAGAGATTGTGAATATTATTAAAAATGATAAAGAAGATGGAGATGCAGGTTTGTTCATTTTCTGTAGGACCCAGAGAAAAAGTCAGATTAAAAAGTAGATAAGATGCCAGAAGTTAAAGCACTCTGGTTTGAACAAAGGGTCCTGGGTAAAAACCACTGCTATTCTTCAGCACAGATTTTCAAGTTAAAAACCCCTGTGAGCCAGTTCTCCTCGGTCCTACAGGGTCACCGTGAGGTAGACTCTACTCAGTAGTGTTGGGTTTTGGGGGAGGGGGGGTTGGATAAGAGACAGAGAGTAGAAAGAAGTTTGCTCAATCCATTGTAGAGAAGAATTTCCTGACTGGAAAAGGAATCTTTTTAGAACTACAGTTTCTACAGGAGAATTTCCTGTGGTGATGGAATCTTGGTTAGGAGCGTAAGGGATCGCTTCTAACTTACAGGGTGCAAAGCATAGGAAAGAAAGAAGAAAAGGAAAGGAAAAAGAAAGAATGTGTCTTGAGCAATTACTCCATGTCAGTCACATGAAGTGCATCGGTTCCATTATCAGTTCATTTGTATATTAGTCAATCAGTGAGGGCATTCCAATGTGCCTTCCAATCATTCCAACACAGGGACCCTGTAGAGGAGCTGACAGCCTCGTCTTTTTCCTGGAAAGCAGCTAGTAGTTTTGAACTGCTGACGTTTGGGTTAGCTCCCCGACGCATAATCCCCAATGGCACCAAGCTATTATTCTATCAACAGGTGGTAAAGCCGATGTTAGCAATGGCTTAGCTCATTCAAAACTAGTCCTACACGTCCCTCATCGATATGTGGTTTTCTCTGGCAGACATTGAGTCCGAGGGAGGAAAAAGTCAACTTCATCTCTTTAGATCTACTAGGGTATCTTATTGACCAGAAAGCTCTTTACATTCTTTCTAAAACTTCTGGATGCAATGAGCTCATTTCCGTGCCTTTGTCTGTCTGATTTTTTTTTATACGCAGTAAAATATTTTCAGATAACTTGGGTGTAACTGTCAGGAGGCCTGGTGGTGCAGAAGATTAAATGTGGGGCTGCTGACCTCCAGATGAGCATCCCCCCCCACTCCCCCTTCTATGGAGGAAGCTAAAGGTATTGCTCCTGCAACGATTTACCGTTTCAGAACCCCTCTGGAGAAGCTCACTATGAACCAGAGAAGTCAGTCAACCTGATGGTAGTGACAGTGAGTGCAGTGTCACTCCTGTTCACATTAGCCAGCCCAGCTAACACTGCAAAAATAAATAAATAAATAAAGACCATTGCAAAGACCTTTTGTAGAATTTCCCATCAACCACTCCTGTATGTAAACCCCAAATCTTAATGTTTCAAATTAATCACTGTATGTACTAGGGAGAAGTTTGGGGTTTTTGCTTGTTTATTTGTCTGTTTTCTTTCAATCTATGTAAACCCTGTACTAGAGTTGACTATTTTCAGGAAGAAGAATGTATTCTCAGGTTTATTTTATTTTTGCATCATGCATAGTTTAGATTGGGTCTCTGGGCAGGAGATGATGATACAATTATTAAACCGCATCATGGAAAGGAGAAAAGGATATGAGATCCATCTATAATTAGGGGAAAAAAAGAATCCAATATCTGAAATTAGATTTTCTGTGCCATCCCCTATTTGTGTGGATGCTAGAGAGCATTCTTTGTGGATAGAACTTGTGTTTAAAGTACAAAAATATCAGGAACGGGAAAGTAAGGATACTTACAATGTCAATTAGCTCACCATTTGATGTACTGTTTATTTGATTACTAATACTTTTGAATACTTTTGAAAGATTTTATTTTTTCATGAATTATGGTGACTTTTAGATGAATTTTTAACATAACAAATTCGATTGGCCTTGTGTATTTGCCTAATCTTTCACTCAGTGACATGGTAAAAATAAGTAGGATGCATGGGGGGGGGATGGAAAGGGAAAATATATCAAAGTTTTATTTTTAATATTGTTTAACCAGTCATTGTTTCCTTTGTGGTTTCTTCTAAGATTTCAGCAATGTCCAAAAGTAGATAAAGATCTTGCTGAGCTGGGCCTGAAGTAAGAGAGTTGTTGAACATTGGAGACTGAGAAGAACTAGAGGCTGAGGTGGACAGGGAGGGCATCACGAACCCACCACAATCAGATGTTGATGACAGTGAGCATAGTGTGGCACAACCTCGGGGTTTTCCGTGAGAAACCAGGATTCAGATTTTTATGTGAGACATTCTTCAGAGAAAGCACTGCAGGCTTCACAAAAAGCTAAGTATCATCCTTAGTTTAGAATTCTACAGTCAAAAATGTAAACCAATACTCAACTCTATTTTATCCAATTTTCTGCAGATACTTTTATGTAAGTCATTTTTTATCTATCTATAATCAGGTTTGAGATGAATATCTAGTTGCTTCCTTAGAACAAACTGAAGGGAAAATATTAACTTGTAAAAGGAAGGTTAATTTCTCAATTAATTCTCTTGTCTGACAGGTAAGTTTCTTTTTCATTCTGGAGGAGCAAAAAGATCATCAATGAAGTACTGAAGTATGAAATATTGTACTTGTGGTTTCTGTAATTGTACTGAATGCCATGATTTTATGATTGATAACACATAACTTATATGTATGTCTTTGGAATTAAGGCAGAAGTGTCCATAGATAAATGAGTACGAAAAACTCCTTGATGCTCCCAGAAGAACACTAAATAGAAAGAAAAAATTATACAAAGGGCTACAGAGTTTTCAAAGATGAGTAAAACAAGCCATCTAGTCATATACTAAATACTGTAAATTTGCTAAGTGTGAGTTTCAGGCAAATTTTACTTGATAGGTTATATAATTATAAAGTGATTAATACAAGAATGTTGTTTAAATATTCAGTCACTCATTTAAAAAAAAACCTAAGCAAAAGTTTACTATATGCTGAAGAAGCATGTTTTTTTTCCCAATATGAGGGTCCTATGGTTATTTCAACCTCATTGCTTTGCCTTTGAGAGCACTTTGATTCCATGTTAACAAATATGAGAATTGAGATCAGAACTATAACGGAATCGGCAAATGCCTAACAAAAAAATTACACTTGAACTTGATTTCATTTCTTGATCAGTCTCTATAGACCACACTTAACATATTTCTAAAATTTCCATATGAATTAAAAATATTTTATATAGATAGTTAATTTGTGTACAATTGACCAGTCTTTTGTCAAAATTAAATATTGCCATTGGAGTTTATCCTGTGAGTTTTCTTTTGTGGATATTGCTTCAGTTTTATATTGCCTTATTGTTTCAGATTATGCTTATCAATATTAATGAGGAACCCTAATGGCATAGTGATTACTATTGGGATGCAAAGTGCAAGGTCAGCAGTTCAAAACTACCGGCTGCTCCATGGAGGAAGATGGGGCTTTCTATTCACATACATAGTCACGGTCTTGGAAGCCCACAGGGACAGTTCTATCCTGTCCTACAGGATAACTGTGAGTTGGAATTGACCCAATATCAGTGAGTGAGCTCAATATTTACATTTGATATCTATTTCTTAATCCCTAATAGAATTGTTGCACACATCGATATTTCTCTATTTCCAAGAATCGACTGTTGCAAAGCTAATGTGATTGCTGCTTTTCTTTTGGGACCGTGCATAAGCTGTTGACAGCATTGTTACTCACACAGCAAGCTAATGGAGTTAAAATGATGGGATCAAAACAGCTTGCTTCTTAAAAGTAAAGCTATTTTCACTAAAAGAAAGGAGGGCCTCGCTACGGTGCTCGGGGTGGTCTTGTTTAGGAGATGGCGTATCATCTACCTCATGAGAAAGCAAGTGAGAATTCGCCAGGTCCAAACAGTGACAGCAGACCTTCCATAGAGGACTAAGCACGTGCAAAACCATGAAAGCCAAGAGCAGTAGAAAGGCTGTATAGCAGAGACCAGGTACAAACAGAATGAACACATAAAGGAGATTCGCAATACAACTGCAGTTCAATGAGAAACACTGAGGAGGTACAAATGAGGAAATGAAAGGCAAATTAGATGCGTTACAGAGAAGTAGAAGAGGACTTTCAGTTTCTCCCCTAAATAAGGGGTTGTAGCTTGATGCTCAGGAGTCTCTTGTTTGGGGGCTTTCTTTGGTCATTGTTGTGAGTATATCTAGCGTACAACTTTTGCCAACTCAACTTCTTATAGGTGTACAACTTACTGACAGCAGTTACAATAATTGACTCTTGATTAATGCAATTTTCCACCATCATTAACTCCCCTTCTTCCCTTTTCTCCAACCCTTGGTAACAAACAATAAACATTAGTCTCTATATATTGCCTTTTCATATCTTCTTAGGGTAGTGATATCACACAGGATTTGTCCTTTTGTTATTATGTCACTCAGCTTACATACATACTGTCGTATGCATCAAGACTTCACATCTCCTGCTTACTGTGTAGTATTCCATCATAGGTAAATATGAAATTTTGTCTATACATTCATCTGTTGATGGGCAGTTAGGCTCTTTCTACCTTTTGACTATTGTGAGTAGTGCTTCAGTGAACATTGGTGTATCAGTCTCTTTTTGAGTCTCTGCTTTCCAGTCTTTTGGACATAATACCCAGGAATGAGTTGCTGGATCATATAGTAGGGCTAGTTTTTGCTTTTGTGTAGCTTTCCCACAAATTATACAACTTGCATTCCTACCAACAATAGATAAGAGTTCCAAATTTTCCATATTCTTGCCAACATTTTTTATTTTCTAGTTTTTGTTTGCTTGTTTGTTTTTATCTTAACCACCATACTAAGAATGAAATCCTATCTCATTGTGATGGATTCACCTTGCTCTCGTTGTTATTATTGCTGAACATTTTCTTCTGTGTGGTGGTCATTTCAAAGTCCTGTTTGGTGAAATGTCTATTCAAATTCTTTATCTATTTTGTGACTGGGCTATTTGTTTTTTTATTCTTAGTTGTAGACATTTCGCATACCCTCTCCTCATTTATCAACTATTACATCTGAAATTTCACATTGAGGAAAATAGTTAAAATAAAAGCAAGCTATTCTCTGAATATTTTGTATATTATGACATACATCTTCAGGTGCCACACAAGAGTAATGCTGGATGTGGTGGTTAATGTCACCTTGACTGGGCCATGAATTTCAGTGATTTGGTAGCTATGTAATAATGTAATTTGGCACTTCTGTAGTGATGTAGTCCTCCTTCAGCTTTGGATACAATGTGGGCATCCTCTCTTCCTGCATAAAGGCTTGATCTTTGAAACCTGTCCATGTCCATAAGTGAGCAGAGGGTGCATATATTTTGGTTATTATATTTTTTCCAAATGTATGATTTTCCAATCTATTCTTTCAGTTGGTAGTCTGTCTTTTCACTTTTGAGGAACAAAGGTTTTTAATTTTTATGAGTTTTAATTTATGAGTTTATTTTCCTGCTTGTGCTTTTGAATTATACTAGATAAGCCATTGTTGAAAGCGAGGCCTGATGGGCATTGCTCCTATGTGGATAGGAGGAAGAGGACGATGCGGGGCTCCAAGCCAAATCAAACTCATCAAGTCAATTCTGACTCATTGTTACCCGAGAGGACAGTTGGAAAACAATTCTTAGGGATTTCAAGATCATAAATCTGTATGGGAACATACAGCCTCATCTTTCTCCAACAGATCAACTGATAGGTTAGAACTGCCAATGTTAAAATTAGGAAGTCCAGATCCTTCTTCTTTGTTCTTCTCTTTTGGCATTGTTTTACCTATTTGGGACCTCTTGCTTTTCCATGTAAAGTTGAAGGCTAGAATTTCTATTTCTTTAAAGAAGACTCTTGGAATTTCATCTGGGTTGCATTCAAGCTGCAGACCATTTTGGTTGTATTGACATCTTACCAGTATTGTTTCCTAATCTAGAAACATGGATCATATCTCCATTGATTTGAGTCTTTTTCATCTCATTCAGCAATAATTTATAGTTTTCATTGTGCAAGTCTTTGATATCCCAGGTTAGATTTATTCTACTATTTATTATTTTTCTATTACTTAACTGCAAGATGACCTCAAGTTAGCTTCAATTCAAAGACTAAATTATATGTCAGAACTGTAGTCTTAAGGCATCTTCCAATATCAACTAGTCTACTAGGTTTGGTTTTAGGATTTTTTGTTTGTTTTTCTGTTTTAAACCTGAGATTCTGTTTCACATTTTTCTCCCATTCTGTCAGGTCCATCTGTTACCCTGATGAGAATGGCACACAGTCGTAGTCAGCACCATCTATTTCTTTTTCCTTAATCTTTTAAATCTCTCATTTTAGTGTCCTCCTTTAGTGTCAACTTCCTGAAAAATCCAAAATTCTTTATTTTAGTGACCGTTTGACCCACCTTCTCACCAGTACTATTGTTTCATATTTGGTTGTTTTTATCATATTCCTCATGTGACGTCTCCAGTAAATTTTTAAAGTGTTTCATCATTGCTATTGCTGTGGTTTGTTTGTCTCTCATATTCTTGGAAATTTTAATGCTAATGAGGGAATAAGGGCAGCCAAGCATGGAAAGAGCCTATGAATATTTAGCCAGAGGGAAAAGGTTAAAAAGAATTAAAAAAAAAAAAAAAGCACAAACCCACGACCTTCATGTTGATTCTGATTCACAAGAATTCTAAGACTCAAGAGAACTACCAAATAAAATCTTCAAGGATGTAAATCTTCCTAGAAGCAAACTGCAACTTCTTTGTCCTGCTGAGTGACTGGCGGGTTTGAACTGACAGCATTTAGGTTAAAAGTCAACTGCAATAACCACGGTAGCTCCAGAGGGCTCTACAATGGCTAAGAGCCTTCAATTCTCAAAGGAGTTTTCCCTTCCTCAGAATCAGTCCTCTTCCTTAACTTTTAATCAAATTCAAAAAATTGAAGGATATAACTATAAGGAACTTGTTGTTTTGATATATATGCATACATTCTTAATTCCCATGAGACTTTGATTACTAGCATAACCTACTGTAGGAGGGGATGACAACTCTGTGCTCGGCACCCTTGAAATGATATTTTAAGGACTGAGAAGACCAGGTCTGAGTCTTGTTACTTTCATTTACTAGCTGTGTGACCATCAGGATGCTCTCCAAGCTTCAGTTTCTTCATTTGTAAAATAGAGGCGGTATCTATTTCATAGGGTTGCTGTAGAGACCAAGGGAATCATTTATATGAATCATCTTTGGAAATTTTGTTTTTGTTATTTGCCATCAGATTGATTCCAACTTATGGAAACCCCATGTGTACAGAAAGCGTTGCTCTGGAAGGTTTTTAAGGCTGTGATCTGTCAGAAGCAAGCCACCAGGCCTATCTTCAAAGGTGCTCTGGGTAGATTCAAACTTTCAACCTTTCAGGTAGGAGGTGAGCATTTAAACGCTTACATAAATGATTTCCTACAAGTAGATACGGATCTGGAATGGTTTGAGAAATATCATAAGGGGTTAGTTAAATAAAGTAAATAGGATATTTACTTCCCTTTCAGAATGGATTCCAACATCAAACTGCCCTAGGTTGCGGCGAGGTCTCCCTCAGGCTCCATGAAAGCATCTCTCCTCTCAGTTGCAGTGAGTCCGTTCCCAAGCATCCCAATAGAATGAGGTAAGCCATGGTTTTCATGAAATCGTCCCATAATATCTAGAACCAGTGCCTGATTAAGGAATGTAGTGACTATTTCTAGAGCAGAGGTGGACAATGGACTTGGAAGTATTTCCTGCAACATTATTCTATCCTAATGGGGGAAATGTTGGTAATTTCTGAGCTCCCCATAAACTGTGGCAGAAGCATAGTCAAAAATACACCGTATTCCTGGATATATGATCAGAAAATAATCTTTTTACCCGTTCTTTATATTCCGTTGGTGTGCTTGAGCCAGCTGGTACCAAATTTCACATCTCAATTATGGATGAAATCCCAACAAAGTTTCTAACCTCATTCTTTAAAAAGATGGAAAACAAATAATCAGCAGTATATGAAAATCAAAGAGACTGAAAAAGCAAAACACAACAAAAGAAGAAATTGTGAGTGTCCACACTTTCAGATCTCAAGTCCTACTTAAACAACAATGCTATTAGCCTAGTGACAGTTTCATAAACTAATGGAACAGAATTGAGAACCCATAAGTAAATCCATCTACCTATATATAGTTGATCTTTGACAAAGGGCCAAAAATCCATTAAATAAGGAAGAGATAGTTTCTTCAACAAATAGTGCTGGCAAAAATTAGATGTCCATTTGCAGAAATTGAAACAGGATTCATACCTCATGTCATATACATAAACTATCTTGAGGTGTATTAAATGTAAAACCTATAGCTCTAAAGAACATCAAAGAAAATTTAGGTGCAAACTTAGGGAGGCTAATTGACGGCCTAAATAGGCTATCAAACATAACTAAAAATGCACAAACAGCAGAAGATAAACTAAAAGACTGAAACTATCTAGAAATTAAACACCTATGCACACCAAAATATATTTTAAAGAGTGAAAAGAGAACCTTAAGACTGGGGGGAAGGCAACAAAATATCATAATGAACTAAATTTTAACATTTATAGAAAACATCAACACCTTAACAAGAAAATGACCATCCTATTGAAAACATGGCCAAAAGGCAGAGACAGAAACAGAAACTTCACCAAAAAATACAGTTTGGCAGACAAACAACTGAAGAAATGCATGAGCACATTAGCCATTAGAGAGATGTAAATCAAAACAGCAATGAGATATCATTTCACCCCAGCAATAATTCCAAAGTTATCAAACACAAAAACCAAAAATGCTGTAGAGGGTATGGAGAGATTGGAACTCTCCTCCACTGCTGATGGGTTTGTAAAATAGTGCAACTACTGTGGAAAATGACATGATGCTGTCTTAAAAAGTTGGAAATTGTAATATTATATGATTCAGCAATCTCATTATTAAGTATGTAACCTAGTGAACACTGTGGCATGAATAGATATGTGTAAATCATGTTTATGGCAGCATTATTCACAACAGCAAAAATTTAGAAGTCAACTAAAATATCCATCAATTGATGAATGAATAAGCAAACTATAATAGTTCACCTACATCCTTTTGGCTTACTGCGAGACACCTTCGTGCTCAGAAGGACCAAGTGTCTTACGAAAGGTGCCCCAAAAAGAGATAAGAAGAAAGTGTGAGTGGGTTGATCCATTTTCTAAGAAAGATTGTATGAAGTGAAAGCCGCATGCTCAATCATAGAACTGTTGGGAAAACACTAGTCCCCAGGACTCCAGGAACCCAAATTGCATCTGATGGCCTCAAGGGTCGGGTTTTGGAAGTGAGCTTTGCGGATCTGCAGAATAGTGAGGCTGGATTTAGAAAAGTCAAGCTAAATGTTGGAGTCGTTTAGGGAAAAAGCTGCATGACCTATTTCTATGGTCTGAATCTTACTGAGGACAAGACGTGCTCCATGGTCAAAAAATGACAGAACATGATCAAAGCTCATCTTGATGTCAAGACTAGCCATAGCTTCATCTGTTTGGGGTTGGTTTTGCCAAATAGCATAATGATCAGACTAGGAAGCCCTCTTATGCTCAGCACTGACAGGTCTGCCAAATCCAGGAGAAATTTATGGAAATCATCACCTGAAAGGTGCAGACAAATGACTTGAAAAAAGTGGTCAACAAATGGATTCCAGACAGCACTGGGAAAGACACAGCAAAGGTCAATCTACTTATCCTTTCTATGATGTATTTGTCAGAAAAGTAAAAATGCGAAAGAAAACCAAGTGTGAATTGGGAAAACTCACAGAGTTTCATGGTGAAGGTGGTAGTTCCGGAAAAACTACTGGAGATGAGACAGCTGTTAAGGTGGAATGAGCTGATGGCTATGAGCAACCAGTTCAAGAATCTGTTTAAAATTCAGACTCTTAATGTTGAGAAATAAAAGGTGTTACTTGTGAAGAAAAACCCTATAATATGCATACAAGAAGTTACTGCAAAAATGTTAAAGAATAATGAAGAATCAGCTAAACACCTCATAGCATGAATGAACTGGCATTAATATGGAATTATGCTGAGTGAAATAAAACAATCAGAAAAGGGAACCACATGTATTGAACCATTGTTGTAAAAAGTCAAGAAAAGGTTTACTCCCCTCAACAGTTATGACCTTGGAAACCCACAGGAGTCATTATGAGTCAGCATTCACTCAATGGCAGTGAAAGAGGGTCCCCCAAATCCAACCCGCTGCCATCAAATGGATTCTGATTCATAGAGTTCCCAGGTCTGTAAATCTTTGCAAGATCAAATAGCCTCAATCTTTCTTCCATGAATGGACTTCTGGTTCTGAATTGCCGACTTTGCTCCTAGCAACTCAACCTTTCATTCCACAGTGCAACTTAGAGGTACTAGAGAATAGACATTGTTAATTTAGGTCAAGGGAAAGTTTATACACAAGAAGGATGAGCTCAACACCACATGACTAAAGTAAAGGAAGACCCCAGGAGGAACACAAGAATTAAGAACAACAAAGGAAATATTATTACATATATAATACGCTTTAATGACATTAGTAATAACTTATCATCTAGCACATAGATATGCAAGCTAAATAGGTATGGGAAAGCAAATGGAACTCCACTCGCAAACATATATAGATTTGGCAATGTGTATTTGTATATTCTACAAATATATTTTTTCAATATATTGGACAAAAATTGGACAATAAATTGGACAAAATATTGAAAGATGCAGGAAGTATCAAAAGAAGATGGGAAAATCCATAGTCACTGTCGCCACCAAAACGAATCGACATTCCACCATTTGAGGATAGCATTTGAATAAGAACCAATGGTGCTGAAGCAAAAAGTCCAAGCTGCCCTGACAGCATTAATCAAGACGAGGCTCCAGGAATTGACAGAGTGCCAATTTAAATGTTTAAACAAGTGAGTGGAGCACTGGCAACACTTATTTTTCTATGTCAGGAAATTTCTAAGACAGTTACTTGATCAACTGGAAGAGATCCACATTTGTACCCATTCCAAAGAAAGGTGACCCAGCAGAGTGCTCAAGTGATAGAACAGCATCATTGATACCACATGCAAGTAAAATTTAGCAGAAGATTATCCAACAGCAATAGCAGCAGTTCATTGACAAGGAGCTTCCAGGGGTTCAAGTTTAATTTAGAAGGATGTGGAACAAGGGATGTCATTGGGGATCTTGGCTGAAATCAGAGAACACCAGAAAGTGGGTTTTATTGACTATGCCAGGGCATGAGACTGTGTAGATCATAACAAATTATGGATAATTTGAGAAGAATTTGTACATGGATCAAGAGGCAGTTGTGCAGATAGAACATAGGAATACTACCTGGTTTAAAATCAGGGAAGGTGTGTGTCATGGTTGTATCATCTCACCATGCTTATTCAATCTGTATGCTAAGCAAATTATCAGAGAAGGTGGCTTATATGAAGAAGACTGTGGCATCAGGATTTGAAGATGGCTTATTAACAGCCTGCTATATGCAGATGACACAGCTCAGACTGTGAAGGACTTGAAGTACTTGCTGATGAAGATCGGGATTGCAGCCTTCAGTATAGATTTCAACTTGATGTACACAAACCAGAAACCTCACAACTGGACCCATAGGTAACATCACGATAAATGGAAAAAAGGTTGAACTTGTCAAGGACTTTATTTTTTGCTTGTCTGCATAACCAATCCTTTATAGAAGCAAGAATAAGAGATTAAAAGTCACTTTGCATTATGTAAATCTGAGGGGCACAACCTCTTCAGAGTATGAAAAAGGATGTTACTTTGAAGACTAAAGTGTCGAACCCAAGTCATGGTATTTTTCATTACCTCATATGCATATGAAAGTTGGACACTTAATAAGAAAGACGGAAGCAGAATCATTTATCGGGGTGCTAAGAAAGTACTACTTAAAGAACAGAGCTGTCTTGGAAGAAGCAAGGCCAGAGTTAGAGGCAGGGATGGCCAGACTTCCTCTGACACACTTTGGACATGTTGTCAGGAGATATCCTGGAGAAGGACATCGTGCTTGGTAACGTGGAGGGCAGTGACACAGAGGTAGGCCCTCAAAGAGGCGGTCTGACGCCCTGGGTGCAGCAATGGGCTCACGCAAAGAAACAAGTGTGAAGAGGGCCCAGGAACAGGCAGTGTTTCATCCTGTTGGGCAGAGACAGGGCCACTGTGAGTCAAAACCTACTAGATGGTCCATAACAGCAATAACTTAAATATACACAAGGATATTGCATAGCATGCAGAGGACAACGGTCTGAAAACCTCTTTGCCATAACCAAACACCGGAAGGGAAGTAATCACTGGTCTTGGGGACTTAAACCACAGTCCTGGGGAACAAGAGACGTACCTAAGTCTACAGTGACAGTGTTCTTCATTATACGTTAGTGAGTAGTGAGTGGAATTGTAAAAACTTGCCTGCAGCCATCTGAAAAAGCAACTCTTGGCCATTCCTCAACCAGAGCAAAAACTCAAGGAAACAGTCTAAGGAACTAATGGACCACATGGACAATGGCATCCACTAGCTGAAGATCAGAAGAATGAAATAAGACCCAGCCACCACGACCTACGATTCTGATCAGAATCACAATAGAAGGTCCTAGGCAGAGAGGTTGGGGGGGGGGGGTGTGTGTGGAAGAGCTGACTTAAAAATCTGGTCTGATACCGAGACAAGTGGAACCTCCCAGACTGACCCTTAGACGACTGTAAAGCCTGGAACTGAACCTATGCCCAGTGACCAACTTTCAGTCAAACAAGAGACAAGTCTGTAAAGCGGAAATAACACCCGGGAGGCAGGCACTCAGTACAATCAACCGGAAGAGACCAAAAGAGCAGTATTTTAAGAACCATTAAATTGAGTGAATTGCAACCATGGGGGGGTTGGGGGGGTGATAATGTGTAGAAACTGTTGAGTGGACAGCAAATTTGCCTATGAACTTTCACCCAAATTATAATATAAAGTTATATTTCAGTTGCCAATTTTCCCAGAAATTTTGAGACGGTATAGTGCAACACAATTATTATTAGCTAATAATTAAAAAGAAATTAAAACTAAATAAGTCACACTTTAAAACAAAACTAATAATCCAAATTTATCACATATTAATTTTCCACTACATTTTCCTCTTATCTGTTTTAAAAGTTATTTACATCAATTGTACGGTATGCATGCTTGGAGAAACTATTTAATGAGGGGCTACTGTGTATTCTTCCCCAGCTCCATATTAGCAAATGCCACACTGTATTTTGCAATTGAAAGAAGTCATCGTAGGAATATTGGCACCGCAGGACGTGGCAAGTGCTACACATCAGGTTCTTCTCATTCAACACACTTACTAGAATACGCCTCATTTGTCCAGAGGCTTAGGTTAATACTTACAGAGCGGGCTGAGCCCCGGTGGCGTAGTGGTTGTGCGCGGAACTGCGGCCCACTCGTTTGGAGGTTCAATTCTGGCTCCCAGGAGCAAAGGCTGGGCCTCCTACTCCCACCACCTGAGGGCAGTGATGCCTAAAAAAAATTAAAAAAAAAAATTTACAGAGCATCCGAACACCTGGAGCAGTGTCAGGAGAGTGCCTAGAAGCACAGCTTCTTGAATCAAACTTGTAGTATTTGAACTTGACTTTTACTATTTACTTTGTGACCCTGGGCAATTGACTGAACCTTTCTATACATCTCTAAATACATGAGGATGAAAGAAAACTCCTTGCCCCATAGGGTAATTGTAAAACTTAATAAAAGTACTTCCTACACGGCATGTAAAACAATGCCTACCATATTGGTATGTCCTTGTTAAATGGTAGCTGTCATAGTTACCTCAAGTTAGATAAATATTTTAATTATGACATGAAAGCATCTTTTTTTATTCTTTTCTGCTAAGAACATTCTACACGCTTACATTTTTTCAAGATGGCTTTAAAGTCTCCTGAGGTATCCATAGGAGCCCTGGTGGCGTAGTGCTTGTGCTTTGGGCTGCTAACCAACCACAAGGTCAACAGCTCTGCTGGAGAAAGACGAGGCTTCCTACTCCCATAAGGCATTGCAGTCGCAGGGGCAGTTCAATCCTGTCCTAGAGGGGCCCTAAGAGTCAAGCATTTACTCAGTGCAAGTGCATCCATGTTGAAATCTATCGAATGTCATTTTAACAACCATCTTACTGAATACAAGTTTTTTATTTCTTGTCAATTACGTTACCAGAGTTCATGACATTCGAAGAATATTAAATCATAGGGATTATATCTTCATGTAATCTTAGTGCATTATTCTCTGACTACATTGTCGAATTCTGTTTGCTAATTCTGCTTGCTATTTCATCTATTGTCTCATTAATAAATTGTCTTGGTTATAAGTTCTTTGTATATACTTTCCCAGGTTTTCATCTCACTGATTTGATGTCTTTGTAAAATGTTCCTTTTACCTCTTCTTGTAAACAGTTCTAATAACTGAGTGCTGATGATGATTTTGGGGGGGAAACTCACCTATCAGAGTCTAAGCTATTGGGAGACAGCTCTTTATCAACTTTGTCTATGCAAATGTTTCTCAGACCTGATTGAAAATTAGAATCATCTAGGAAGTTTATTTCAAATACTGAACCCTCAGTCTCACATAATCTTATTGGTCTGTTAAGCAACCTGGGCATCAGGATTTCACAGTCTTTCCAAGGGACTGTCACAGGAAGTCAAGCTGCAAAATTCCTGCATTTCCCTCAGGCTATTCGTTTCTTTTGATTTCTATCTTTTCCTCCGGAAATATTAAAAACTCATAGCCCATTGCCCTTGAGTTGATTCTGAATCATAGCCAGCCCATGGTCATTCATACCAACTGCCTCGAGGGGTTTCTGAAGCTGTAGATCTTTTTTTTTTCAATCATTTTATTGGGGGCTCATACAGTTCTAATCTTAGTATATACATTAATACTTTGTATTAGTATCTACAGCTTTTGGGGGGGGAGGCTCATACAACTTTTATCATAATCCATACATGCATGCGTTGTGCCAAGCACATGTGTACATTTGTTGCCATCATCATTCTCAAAACACTTGCTTTCCACTGAGCCCATTGGTATCAGCTCCTCATTTTTACCCTTCCTCCCCCTCTCTCATAAACCCTTGATAATTTATAAATTACTGTTATTTTGTCATCTTACACTGTCTGACGTCTCCCTTCACACACGTTTCTGTTGTCCATCCCCCAAGGCTGTTGATCTTTACCAGAGCAGAAAAATTTCATCATTCCCTGTCACAGCAACCCTACAGGACCAGCTGTAACTTCCCCTTACGGTTTATAAGGCTGTAAATGTTTACAGACTCAGAGCGCTTCTCCCATGGAGAGGCTGGGGGGCTCCAATTATTGACTCTTCATTTGAGCACCAAATCTTCTTCAGTATATATGAATGTGTTATAGTTTCCTAGAATAGTATCTATTTCTTCACAACTCATTGTTTTGTAAGGTACTCGTGTTGGGTTGCTTTTCTTTTCTTTGTGCTTGTGATTATTTCACCGTTTTTAAATTGCCGGTTTGTATATTTGAGTTTCCTTCTCCATTACTTTTTGCTATTGTTGCTAGATAAGTAATAGTTGTCAATTTTATTGGCTTTTCAGAATAAGGTCTTTGATTTCTTATTAAATAATTTTTGCTTGGATTTTTACTTATTTTCTTCTCTGATCTACCTTATGTTATTTTATCTGCTTCTAACTTTTTGAGTTATTTTACTTTACTCTGTTTCATTTAATTTCCTTTATCTGTTATATTCATTTTTCCTCTTACAAGTATCTGTATACAACATTTATTGCCAACTGGTTTTTTTAAGTTTTTAAAGGTAGTTTGTAATTGCTGTTTTGATTTTTTATTTGATCCAAGAGTTGTTATTCAAAGGACTTTTTATTTAATTCATTTTCAGATAGATGAGTTTTTTTAATAATCATGTCTTTTTATAATCATAGCAGTTTACTGTTGTTACAGAATTGCTTGAATTAATAAAACAATTGTTTTTAAATATCTGCTTGGTGTGATTTAACTGAGTGTGCTTAACAACAGGCATTTAAAAAGAGAGAGACAACTGTTATATCAAATTTAATAAGTAGAGAAAGAAGTGGAACAAGCTGCCCTCCCATCCAAGGTATGAGGATCTTATAGTTTGCGCTTTCTTCTTGGGAAGGAATTGGTTGAGGGAATTTACCATCCAAAGGATGGATGTTTTACATCACACACAGATCTCAGGACTAAAGACTTTTTAGTGTTTCCGTTATATGTTCATATCAGAAGGGAGTCCACTCCAAACCCATTACATTAGACAAGGGTTAGCAAACGCTTCCTAGAAAGAACCAGATAGTAAATACCCAACTTTGTGCATTTATTGCATGTGTTATACTTATAATTTTTAAAAACTCATTGTTCATGTTGAAATTTTATTTGTAAAATCTGGCAACGCTATTTGTAGCCCATGTGATCTCTGGTAATAGTAAACCCTGCCATTATAGTAGAAAAACAATCATCACTCAGTCTCTTACTCACTCTGACATCGATTGATTATGATGCTTAATCAGAACCCCTCCCCCCCATGGGTGTATGAGACTGTTATTCTTTACAGAAATAGAAAGTCTTTTCTTCTCCCTCAGAGTGGGTGGTGGTTTCAAATTGCCAACCTTTAGGGTAGCAGCCCAATGCATAATCACTACCCCACCAGGGCTCCTTGTTTGGTGGTAAAAGGAGGAAGTGCAACTGTCCCCAGTGCATCAGTCAAATACAAAATGAATTTGTTTCTCTTTTCCTTCCTCCCAGTTGGGCTTTAACAGATGCCTTAACCTGGATCGACTATCATTCCTGCATTAATTTCTGAAGACACCATTTCTTCCCACTTAAACTCAAATTTTATATGATATAATAGGCTTTTCAAATATCAAGAAGAAAATCAAAGACTTAAAGAATATAACTAAAACATTAACATGGTTTCTCTCTCAGTTGTTATTATGTTTTTACATCTATTTTTGCTTTTGCATTCTAGTGTTTCCCAGATACGCTATAATGAGGAGGCATTATTTTTATTTTAAGAGAACAATGACAATCTTTCATTAGAAAATCCAGTCATTTTTTTCTCTGATATTTCTACTCCTATGTTTGAGTTCTACTCACTGAGGTTACATGGGGAAAAAAAACAGTGCTCTAAGTAAATAACCTCTTCGCTTTAAAAGACAGCACTCAGATTCTCCTAGTGTTACCCCTTTAAAGCAGTGGTCTCAGCCTTCCTAATACTGTGACCCTTTAATACAGTTCCTCATGTTATGGTGACCCCCCCAACCATAAAATTTTTTTCATTGACACTTCATAACTGTAATTTTGCTACTGTTATGAATTGGGTGACCCCTGTGAAAAGGCTGTTTGACCCCCAAAGGGGTCGCAAACCACAGGTTGAGAACCACTACTTTAAACTGTCTTCTTCCATGATTGCCACATGATTCCTACTCCCAGAATCATCCTGTTTGCTTCTAAACACAATCCCACTGGTAGATAATCATTTAAAATTGAGGTACATACAATATTGACTCAAAATACAACCCAACATCCTTTAGTTATGGTTCTATTAATGCAGCCTGAAATAGCACTTTTCAGTGTCCATGACTCTGCTAACTAAAATGGAATTTACTGAAAGTTTTATCTTCTTCCTTCATTCATATCCAATTTGTATTTATGCTTATTGAGTGAGTCAAGCAAACACCTATATTCAAACTGTTTTTCCTCTTCTTTCTCTTGCATAGGCACTAGGCAATGGACCCCAGGAATGGCAGCACAGTGACGTACTTCATCCTCGTGGGCTTTGAACAGAGCTCTCCTTCCACTCAGGCATTGCTCTTTGCTCTCTTCCTAGCCCTCTACAGCCTGGCCATGGCCATGAACGGCCTCATCATCTTCATCACCTGGACAGACCCCAAGCTCAACAGCCCCATGTACTTCTTCCTTGGCCACTTGTCCTTCCTGGATGTCTGCTTCATCACCACCACCATCCCGCAGATGCTGATCCACCTCGTGGTCAAGAACCACACCGTCTCCTTTGCCTCTTGCTTGACGCAGATGTACCTGGTTTTTGGTGTAGGTGTGGCTGAGTGCATCCTCTTGGCTTTTATGGCCTATGACCGCTATGTCGCTATCTGCTTCCCACTTAGCTATGCCCAGATCATGAGTCGACAGGTCTGTGTGAGACTGGTGGGTACTGCTTGGTTCTTTGGGATGATCAATGGCATCCTTCTTGACTATATGACCTTTCGTGGTCCATTCTGTAGAGACAATCATATAGAAAACTTCTTCTGTGAAGCTCCCATAGTAATCACCATCTCTTGTGGAGATGCACAATTTAGTCTGATGGTGATCTTTGCTGACGCCATTGTGGTGCTGCTCAGCCCCATGGTGCTAATTGTCATCTCCTATGCCCGCATCCTGTCCTCCATCCTTGGCAGATCCTCCTCCTCTGGGCGGGGGAAGACCTTCTCCACCTGTGCCTCTCACCTGACTGTGGTCATCTTCTTCTATTCCTCAGCCATGTTCTCTTACATGAACCCCCGCAGCACACACGGACCTGACAAGGACAAGCCTTTCTCCCTCCTCTACACCATCATCACCCCCATGTGCAACCCCGTCATCTACAGTTTCCGCAACAAGGAGATGAAGGGGGCCATGGTGCGAGCCCTGGCGAGGGCCAGTCTGACCCAGGCAGAGCCTGTGTAACAGGAAAAGCCCTAAAATAAAAGGTTATCCCCTAAGATGTGACCTTTCCCTCAATCCTAGCAGGTGGATAACCCTCCAGTGCAGAAAGTTTCCAAAAGAGTTCCTTCATGGATACCTTTGCTTCAGCATCAGTAAATGCTTTTTGGTGTCTAGGGATCATTTCTGACTTCGTTTTAATCATTGATTGAGTTTTCCAATGTCCTTTATTAATACATTTTCATGATTGGAGTGACAAGTATAATAAAATGGGACATTTCATTCCACAATTTGGACAAAGGGAGGCCACTGAAGAAAAAGTCACTGAAAATGATGAGCAGGCCATTTGTTTTGCTACTTTGCAAGAGTAAAAGTAAATGAGTAAAAGTTCTAGTTGGAGAAAAGGCACAAATACGAGCTGCAAAGGAGACAGAGATATGCACGCAAGTCAGTGAGATAGCAATGGGTTGGAGGCGTGTGATGCCATCCCTATCAGCCAAACCAAACCCACTGCCATCTAAGTGATTCTTAGTCATAGTGACCTTGATGCTGGTTATCAAGGGAGTTGGAATAGCCTATCACTGGTACAGCCAAAGACAAAGACCAGGTGGACTCAGGAAATTCTGCACGTTCTAACAGAAGGAAACAATTGGGTTGCTACCTATAAACTGCTTCAAGATTCAGTCGAAATCAAGCAAGATACATACCTTAAACTATGTGACAAGAAATAAGCTTTGCAATAGTCCCAGAAGGTAATTAACAGATTTTTGCAGTAATCAGAAGAAACTTCAAACGACTGAAACACTGAATCCTATTTGGTTCTTCTTATTTAATACTATTTTGCTTATCCTAGTTCTCTTTCCTTTCCATATGATGTTGGTGATTTGTTTTTCCATTTCTTTGAAGAATGATGTTGAAGTAGTTATATTGAGTTTTTAAATAACTCAATTGGAACATTTCAAGTCCTGAAACATCTCAATTGGAACATAAGTTTTTAAATATCTCAATTGGAACACATCAAGCCCTTGTTTTTGTTTGTTGTTGTTGTTGTTATTTAATCAATACCTTCAGTGCATCTTGGACTTCTTCCTTCAGTACCTACCAGTTTTTGCTACCTCCTGAAATAATTGAACATGAGCCAACATTTTCAGTACAGTGATTGTGTATTTCTTCTATCTTCTTTTGATCCTTGCTGCATCATTCACTATTTTGCCTGTGTTGGTTTTGGTGTTGGTGGTAGGTGCCATCAAGTTGATTCCAACCCATAATGACCATACAGACAACAAAATGAAACAGCACACTGTCCTGCCCTGTAGTCATGATCCTTCCCAGATAGAGACCCATGGTTGCGGCCCCTATTTCAATCAGTTTTGTGGCGAGACTTTATTTGGGGACTGAGCCTCCACTTTACCAAATATGGCGCCCTTCTCCAGGGGTTGTTTTCTCCTGACAATATGACCAAAGTATGTATGACAAAGTATCGCCTTCCTTGTCTCATGGGAGCACCCTGCTCTTCCTTCTTCCAAGACTTTATCAGCAATTGCCTGAAGTCCTCCTCACTTCCAGTAACTAATGCCGTGTCATCTGCCTAGTGTTAATAGATCTTCCTCCAACCCTAATACCATATTCTTCTTCATATAATCCAGTTTCTATGATGATTTTCTCAGCATACCAATTGAATACGTATGAGGAAAAGATACAACTTTGGTGCATATATTCTCTGATTTTAAACTATGCAGTATTCCTTTGTTCTGTTTGCATAACTGCCTTTTAATCCATGTATCCAGGATCCAAATGGGCACAATGAAGTGTTCTGGCATTCATTCCCATTCTTCTCAAGGTTGTCCATAGTTTATTATGGTCCACACAGTCAAGTGTCGGGGCATGGTCAACAAAACATAAGTAAACATTTTTCTGATATTCTCTGCTTTGAGAAAAATCCCATCTGCCATCAGCATTGATAGTCCCTGTCCCATGTCCTCTTCTGAATCCAGCCTGACCCTCTGGCAACTCCCTGGTAACGTACTGCTGCAATTGCTATTGAATGACCATCAGCAAAACTTTACTTTCATGCAACAGCAATGATACTGTTTTATGGTTTGAGCATTCTGTTGGATCACCTTTCTTTGGAATGGACACAAATATAGATCTCATCTAGTCAATTGGCCAATAGATGTCTTCCAAATTTCCTAGCATAAATGAGTGAGTGCTTCCAGTGTTTCATTAGCTGATTGAAACACTTCATTATGTCGGCCATCAATTCCTGGAGCCTTTCAGTCAGCTTGAACTTCTTTCAGCATCATTAGTTCTTGCTCATATGCTACTTCCTTAAATGGTTAGCTTATTTTTTTTGCTTTTTTAGCTGTGTACAGACACATTGTGTATTCTTTCTATCTTCTCTTGTGGCTTTCTGCATGATTCAATATTTTGTCCATAGAATTTTTCAATAGTGCAATTCAAGGTTTGAATATTTTTTCTTCAAAAATATTTCTTGAATATTTTTTAGTTCTTTCAGTTTAAAGTATGCTAGGAATAATCTTCCCTTTTGGTTTCTAATTCTAGGTCTTTATATATTTCATTAGAATATTTGACTTTGGCTTCCTGAGCTACTCTTTGAAAATTTCTATTCAACTTTGCTCCTTTTTGTTTTAGTTAGTCCACAATTAAGAGCAGGTTTCAGATGATCTTTTGACATCACTTATATTCTTTCTTTCCTGTTGTTTTAGTGACTATGTTAGGCAGGAACCTCTAGAGAAAGAAACCAGAATACTTATGATAGATACATAGATAGATGATGATAGATAAATAGAAAGAGATGGAGAGATAGATTTATGCAGAGAGAAGGAATAAGCAGCTAATTAGTTCACACACCATCAACTCACTGTCATGCAACAGTAAATATATCAAAATCCTTTAACTTTCACAGACTGCTGGTACAAGGTCAAGGAAGCAGACTGCAGAGTCTTCCCTGAAGCAAGGCAGACAGTCTGCCCACAGGCAGCAAACAGCGGGGTGAATCAGAATTTAGAGAAGTAGGCACTGATGGGAACTGAAATGTAAGCAATGCAGTGACAGGATCCTCCAGTCTCATGCTCAAGTGATGTACATGCCAGCAGCGTGGCAAAGCAGGTCTCAAAGGAGCCTCAAGCTCTAGTGACAGATTCACAGATTGACTTGTCCCACAGATTGAGGTACATGGCTGAGACAAAGAACTTGCTCAAGCAACAGCATGCCAGTCCTTTCGCCAGGGAGGAAGAGAGAATGGGGTGGGCCTTGGAGGGCCATTTATCTCGTTGCCCTCCAATCAAGCTGCAACCTGATTAAACTCTGCCCATGTATTCTGATCGGCCTAGTTGCACAATTGATGTTCTCTTTTTTAAATCATTTTTGGGGGCTCATACAGCTCTAATCACACCATATACATACATGCATTGTGTCGATATTTTTTCTTTTTGGTTTGCTTGTTTTCTTTTTTTAGGAAATCATTTTATTGGTGGCTCATACAACTCTTATCACAATCCATACATACATCCATTGTGTCAAGCACATTTGTATGTTTGTTGCCATAATCATTCTCAAAGCACTTGCTTTCTACTTGAGTCCTTGATATCAGCTCTTCATTTTTTTTCCCTTCCCTCCCATTCCCCTCCCTCATGAAGCCTTGATTTTGTCATGTCTTACACTGACTGATGGCTCCCTTCACCCACTTTTCTGTTGTCTGTCCCCAGGGAGAGGGTTATATGTTCTGAATGCCCTCCAACAGTTCATCAGTTCTCCTGTCATTAGTGTTCAATGTGTCAAATCTGTTATTGAGATGTTCTCTAAATTCAGGTGGGATCAACTCAAGGTCAGAACCTGGATGTCATGAATAAGTTTTCATTTTCTTCAACTTTATCCTGGATTTACATATGAGTAATTGATAGCATGTTCCACAGTTAGCCCATGGTCTGGTTTTAGCTGCTTTTATTGAGCTTTTCCATCATGTCTTCCCACAGATATCGTCAACTCGATTTCTGTGTATTCCCTCTAGAGAAATAAACCCATGTGGGTTAATTGCCTTTTGTGTTGTTGGATAAAGGTGTTTGCTATGAACAAGTCATTGGTCTAGCAAAATTCTATCATGTGATCTCCAGCTTCATTTCTATCACCAAGTCTATATTTTTCAACTACTGTATCTTCCTCTTTGTTTCCAACTTTTGTACTCCAATCACCAATAATTATCAATATAGGTTGACTAAATGTTTGATCCATTTCAGACTAAAGTCATTGGTAGAATTCTTCTGTGCTTCATGACTAGCTTTTGAAGTTCATGTATAAATTTAAATAATAATTATATTGATTGGATTTCCTTCAAGGTATATAGATAAAATCCTATCACAAACAGCACTGTACCTCAAGATTGATTTTGCAATACCTTTTTTTTTTGCAATACCCTTTTTGACAATAAATGTTACACCATTTCTTTTGAATGTGTTATTCTTGACAGTAACACATACAATTTTCTGCTCATGAGTGCCTAGAATATCAATCTTGTATGTGTTCCATGTGTCTATGTGTCCTTTATTACTTCAAATTTTCCTAAATTCATACTTCACACATTCCAAGTTCTGATAATTAGCCCATTTTGCAGCCATTCTCCTAACCTGGATTTTTGCCCCCTCAGCAAATAAAGATCCGCAGGCTTTACACAAACTTTTGCTTGTATTCATTAGGCCTTCAGTATCTGACAATATTTCAAAGCTATGTATAAGGTTTTCATCAGCTACTTCCTCTGAAGTGGAAAGCCAAGTCCTTCTTCATTGTCTGGTCTTAGTCTGGAAGCTCTGCTGGAACCTATTCACTTTGGATGACCATGCTAGCATTTGAAATACCAGTGACATAGCTTCCAGCATCACAGCCACACACAAGCCAACACAGTGCAACAAGCTGACAGACAAATGGTTGATTTTACCTGTAAAATAAGTAAATTATGATACATATACATGATAGAACACTCAACAGCATAGAAAATAAAGATGGCTCTGTGAAACACCTCATGGCATAGACGAACCTGGAGAACATTTTGCTGAGTAAAATAAATATCACAAATACCACAAGATAACCAAGTACTCATCATTAAAAGAATGGATTAAAAGCTTTGGTACATGCACACAATGGAATATTGTGCATCACTAAAAAAAAACACAAAGCACCTTATGATATGGATTGATCTTGAGAACATTTTATTACTTGAAATTTTGTCAAAATAAAAAAGGACTAATACTATATGAAAACCCTCTTAGAGAGAACAAAAAATAAAGAGATATTCATGTCAAAGGAAATACAATTTGGAAGTAACCAAGTTGGGCAGGTCAGAGGAGGGGAAAATGAATCAATAGACTAGAAGATTGACAATAATTAACTTGGGTTAAAAGGAAGATCATAGCCCACAATAGGAGAAGGGGTATCAAAGGAGGAACAAAGAAGAAAAGCTATTGGGATGTTGGAAAATCTTATAGACAGCATTTTACTTCAAGATTGATTTTGTCACTTGATTCCTCTTGATTGTATTATTCCTATTATAGTAAATCATATGACTTTTTAAATTCCAAAATGGCCATTTTTGCTCAATACTGCATAGACAGGGGTAGACAAACTGTAACTCACAAGTCATATTTGGCTCTTTCAGTGTGAAATAACATGGAAAACATCTGAAGGCTATTATTTCAGGTCACCATGATTTCTTTTGTTTGGAAAAGCATATTTAAGGCTCTTGAGGGATTTAAAGTTGTTAGGAGTGACGGGATTGACTCTTCAGTCTCAAGAGTTTGCCAACCCCTGGCCTAAGATATTGATCGATCTTTATGCATTCTGTTTCATTTATGAAGACTTTGAATTTTCCTAGATTCATACTTTGCTCCTTCACATACTTAGATCAATCTTTGGAACTAAGTAGAGTGACAGCTCATTAACCTTGATGAAATTTTTGCTTGGTGAGCCCTTTGGAGCTGCTTAAACTTGAAAGGTCAGCAGTCTCACACTTGCCTTGATCTCTGAACTACTTTCCACGGTAATAATCTTTTGTCAATTTGAGTATTAAGAATGTACAGGTGAAATTTAGCCCGTCAATAAAGTTGGAGATAAAGAGCCTGCTGGAGGCAGGAGACAGATCCACTCCTTGGGAGATGTGCTTGCTGACAAAAGGCCTGGAGCAGCGCTAGAGTCCTAGAGTTGAAGGAACTACACAGGGAGCTCAGCCACTGGAAGGGGTGCTGAGAAGCTTACAACACCACTGAATTCACAAGACTTCCCACCCACTGGTCTATGATCTTCCTGCCTTGTGTGTCATTGCGTGTATTTCTTGAGTCTGTAGAGGACTTTATAGATTGGTATCAGACATATGGGTTAATAGGAGGCTTATGTACTTGACCTGTCCTGGGCTTGGATATTTTCTCAATGATCAATTGCTCATGTACATAAATCTCTTTCTCTTTTTTTGTTGTTTTTTTGGTGGTGGGACATCACTGCCCTCTGGTAAAATTAGGAGGCCCAGTCTTGCTCCTGGAGCGCTGCTTCTAGATTTGAACCACCAACCCAGTGGGCCACAGTTCTGCACACAACCACTATGCCACCGGGCCTCAGCCCTAAATCTCTTTCTTATACACATATGAGTGTCTATGAATTTGTTTTTCTAGTCTACCCAGACTAATACATCTTTCCAGATGGGCTTGAGTGAGGGGAAGAGACTGAGTCTCTAGCTTTTTCTTTTTGTTTTACACACAAAGTGTGACTCAAAGGACTGATCCCACCCAGCCTGGGGTCCCAGTCTAGATAAGCCACATGTGCCTCAGAGGTGGTAACAGGATGGAGCTTCCACCAGGCAGCCACTCATACCCCTGGAACTTATGAACGAAGTATCACAAAGACTCAAGGTGGGGGGGGGAAGTCTCCAGGTGACCAGATCCCTATCCCATGCCAGACTTTTGAGAACCCATTGATTTCAGTTCACTTGTAGGTCCCTTGTCCCTGACTTGGTTTCCCATCCTCCTCTTTTCCCCCAACTCCCCTTCTCCCATATGCCCCTGGAACCATAGGTCCCATTCTTTTCATTTCAAATTGCTTATCCCACCTATTTTAGACATGCAGTGACATTAATAAGGGCAAAAACTAGGGAAAGTCAGATAATACAACAAAGGAAGTCAAACCAACAAAATAGCAGCATCAAAAAGGAAGCCACTGACAAAAAATGAAAAAGCCTATAAATAGTTCAAGGTCTGTCTGTTGGCCTTCCCAAGTGTTTTCCAGTCGAGTCTCATGGGGCACTCAATTCTGTCTCCACAGTCTATTTTTTGGTATTTCCCGGGGATTTCATCGCTTTGCTCCCCTTGCTCTGTTCTGTTGTATGCCCTTAGTGTTTCACCCCAGCGCAATGGTCAAATTGGGCACAATTCCTGCACTGTGTCTAGAGTGTTGTCCCCGATAGTGCTATGATTCGGTGAGGACATGGTGTCTCGTGGTGGAGTTGGTCCTATAGTTCCCTCTGTACATTGTCTGCTGTGAGCAGGGATATCGTCCTCAGGGTTCGAGGGGCCACGATGTGTTCCCCTCCCACTCCATCCCTCTGTGTTTCTCCTGTGTGCTCTAATCAGACATGCCCCTCTCCCCAAAACTATAGCTTCAGTACTGTCCTCTGAAGTGCATTCTTCTGGAGAGGTGTGGGGGTTATCCACGTAGTTGGGATTGGGACCAGCCCTGCAGACCTCTCTATGGGTTCCCTGGTACATGCTGGTATGTTATGTTCATGTCTTGGTGCATCAGGTTGCAGCCTGGGTCTCTCTCCCCCTTTCCTGTAGAGATATAAACATTACTCTGCTCCCCCACCCTACAGACATCTTTTTTCTCTCTCTTTCTTTCCCCCTATCTAGTTGACTGCTGTATGTATCATTGGATTGGGTTTGGTCCATTCCATAGTACCTGGACCTCACCCCAGGAATGTATGTATATAGTAGCTTTTCCCCTATGCTCCATTTTTTAAGCTTACCTCAGTGGACTCATGTTGTACTTGTCCTTTTGTGCTTGACTTATTTCGCTTAGCATGATTTTTTCCAGTTCTTCCCATGCAGCAATGTGCTTCATATGTTCTTTGCTGCCTTTAGGGATGCGTAGTACTTCATTGTATGTATGTGTCACAGTTTTTTTGATCCATTAGTCCGTTGATGGAAATTTGGGTTGTTTCCAACTCCTTGCAATTGTGAACTGTGCCATAATGAACATTGGAGCACAGTTGTCTGACTGTGGTTTGTTTCTTGCCTCTTCTGAGTATATGATCAGTAGAAGGAATGCTGGATCTAATTATTATTTCATATCTTATACCAACCACTATATCCTTTCCCTCATGGTTTCTGTTATTCACCCTCCCCTCCCCCGGGGACAAGCATGTGCACATGCTCCGGTCTAGCCCACAGTGAAAGGCAGAACTGGAGTCATGATAGTGGGAGGTGGGGTGGAGGTGAGGAAGCCTTAAGAAACCAGAGGAATAGTGTATGTTTCATCGGTGCTTTACTGTGTGCAATTTAACTCATCTGGAGGGGGCACTTTTGTGACAGCTCCCAAATGAGATATTTTGCAGGAGGCTGATGCGTCCTCCGTGGGGAGTGAGGGGGCAGGCTGAGTGACTTCTCTCTCCATGGATGCAGGGAGGTTGTGTTGGAGATCTGCTGAGTCAACATCAGGAGTGGGAAGGCACTGCTGCACATTAGTTGGTCCCTCATTGGAATTGGGGGTTTTGTTCGACAACTAGCCTGGTCATGACTTGGAGGTTTTTGGATGGGTCGCTTCTTTCATGGCTCCTGGTTGAGAGGTTTCCTAGGTAGCTGGTGTGTCCTCTATGATGGTGAGGTGGGGCTGAGTGGTGGGGCAGTGGGGGATTGAGATGGAGGTCAGCTGTGCCAATCAGTGTTT
>PVJH01017562.1:0-47513 GCA_004026705.1 Nesogale talazaci | reverse complement strand
TTTGGGGCATGTTCTTAGCAACAGTTTATATTGATATGTTTTCATTAAACAGCCTACCACCTGATTTAAAGCTATTATACACACCACCCACACATAGTAGTTTGTTTTCTGTTCACCTGAATGAAATCATTTGAATATCAGACAAAAAGATAAATAAATAAAAACAGAGTTCCCCTTTTACTTTAGAAGTGTTTATTTGTTTGTTTTTAAGAGAACAAACATCAATATCAAAATGGTAGCCAAATGAAGATTTAAACATTTTAGTATGTCAAAAGATAGTTTGTCTTTCTTGAATAATCCTTTAGGGAGACTTAAAAGGAAAAGTAAAGTGAAACTCGTTCTGTTTAGGCTTAGCTTCTGTTAAGAATGATGGGAAAATCTGATGGCAGTTCATTGTTAAATAACATGATGTGTATGTTTTAAAATCCAGAACGCTACATGTTAAGAAGGCTGAGGTCGCAAATATCATTCACCTGTATCTTTGCCATAATAAAAAATATTTTTAATTGATTGGAAATGGCTGTGCCACCATGGAGAATTCTAAATCTCTCTATCTGGGATACTATATGAAGCAAAGCACCCCATGGAGACCCCTAACTGTAACTGCAAAACTTATCAAAACTACATTCACTTTACAAATTACAAAGTAGAATCAATTTCTACTAATAGGTTCGCCCTTTTCTGGAAGTATAAGGTTCTACTAAGAGGCGGAAATGCACCACAGATCCAGATTCTGGAAGTAATTCTGAAAAATGGCACACATACATATGTGATTAGAATACCGTTCAAGTCAAACCCAAATAGACCATCTCTAAAGAAACATGTTAAGAACAACCCAATTTAGATGGACACAGAAATAATAACATTCATCAGACTTAGCAACTGAGAATGCCAAAAGTTCCACTATGCAATTCTCTTAATAGTCACTTCTAAGTGCAATCCATTTTTCAGTCTACTTTAAATGACAGCAAATTATTTTGTCAAAGCTATTACAAATTTTTTTTCACAGAAAATCCTACAGCGAGTAGAAAAGAAAGAAAGGAGGCAGTTTCAATCAAAGTATTTAATGAAATATAAAAATACAGGATGTAAATATGCTCAAAGACTACAAAAGGAGACTTAAGATAGAAGCTAAAGTAAAGATAACACAACCCTTTAGGATAGGATAGAACTACCTTTGTGGATTTTCAGGGGTAGAAATCCTCATGGTCCCCTGAAAAGCTGGTGACTTCAAACTGATAACCTTGAAGTTAGCAGTCCAACTAGACTCCCCAGGAGCTACATATTATTAGGGTCTTGGTAAGTTTAAAATGTATACTTCACCAGCAGGTGGAGAGTCCTGCAGCTTTTGTCTAAAATTTACCTCTCAGATTGCAGTAAGATTAAAGAATGAATAAATTATACCAAAATATCTATTTGTAATAGAAACAGTATTCCCTAGGGAATAGAGAGCTTTTTGCTCATAAAACCTTTTTGCTGACCAGATAAGCCCTACCCACATTAGGGTGGTGCAATGTTTAAGCTCTAGAAAAGTTGGTGTTTCCAACACACCTAGTAGTTCTACAAAGAAAAACAGAGCAATCTGCTCCCATTACTAATTCAGCCCATTAAAACCTATAGGAAGTTATAAGTTAACTCCCAAATTACAACAACAAGAAGAAATGTGTAGATTCAGGAATGCATCTTGAGTTCACACTAAATCCTAGCTCCAAATAGAACATTTCTTATACAATGGTCCTGCTTGATGCTTACCTTCATGAAATGACCACTGAAGATGAGTGCTGTAGCACATACCTGTGAAGCAAGTCCATGGTGACTGGCTAGCAATTAGAATAGTCTTTGGGATCTCAGAGGTTTGTATCCAAACAAGCAGTCATCAAAGTGAGCAGTCAATTAAGTCCACATGGAAGAAGCACACCAGCATGTGTGACTCCAAGATGATAATTATGAAATTTAAATATGGTGAAGCGAAAATCAGCAGAGTTAAAATTATGAACACCCAATTTTGAGCACACCATGGAGGACAGTGAAAATCCAAAACCCATCTGAAGAGTATTTAGTCTGACTGAGCTACTGGCAGAACCATTCCAGCCAAAGACGGGAGTCTCAAGGAGACTTGCCATCAGGCAGAGACCATTGTAACTTTGATTTTACTGCATCGAACTCTTTACGTGACCAGTTGACTCCCCTGTAGGCACGATCTGAATTTGTACTAGAGGAAAGTAGCTCCTATTTTCCCATGACAGAAATTTCCTCTTGGCTTTTTGATTATTTTTATATTTGTCCTTATACTCTTATGGTTTTATCCTTACCTTCTTAAGACAATTTTCCTTTTTATTGTTTTTGTTTGGGTCTCCCAGCTGTGAAGCTCAGAAGGAGTGAATGCATATGAGAATAACTTATGCCTGGGGTTATAAGGATTTCAGGGATGGGGTTTGGGCAGTAAAGAGAAACGGGGATCTCAGGAGTACTAAAACTGTTTCTGACTGCACAACTCATTTTAAAGGCAATTTAATGGAGGGAATATTCTAAGATTGATGTGCTGATTGTACAGTTTTCTTTGATATGTTTGAATAATCAAATTATATGATATGAAAATTATGTGCCTATAAAACTGTTAAGAGGAAAAGGGGGAGGTTCCTGTAGTTTCATATCAACACAGTGGTACATACGACTTTGGAAAGTAAACTACAGTACTTCAGGTTTATTCACTGATCCATTCATCCATTTACTTACTTCATACCAATTGATTTAAAAGTCTAGAAAAATATTTGACCCAAACCTTGGTTCCATAATGTAGTCAAGTTATGTATATATTTAACCCTCAAACTGTGTAACTGATGCACAAATTTATTTTTCTAGCCAAGCTTTTTTCTAACTCTATGTCCTTTTCTAAAAGATTGGGCTCAAATATTATCTCTTCCAGGAAGCTTTCTTAACTATTCTCATTACAACACCAACAATCATAAAATACAATGTTCTCATATTTTAAATTATTTTTCATGCTCCTTTTTTTTGAAGTATGTCCTTAACATTTTCTTATGGTCACTACTCATTTTGGAGACCCACAATGAAAGTCACAAACGTTCACTAGAAAATATAGATAATAAAACCTGTGATTAATGCTGTGTTATGTAGGATATTATGGAACAATCCACATCCACCTTGACTTTCGGAAGAGGATTCATAGGCACACTGGTGGCATAGTGGCTACATCACTTTGATGAGAAAATGGATATATTTCCAGCAACAATAATTATATCTCTCCTTTCTAGTTCTTCTAATCAGTTTATTTCAGCACCCCATAGAATCACTTTAATTAAGATTAATCACAAGAGAGTAGATGTATATTGAGCATGAGAACTAAGAACCAAGGCCTTTTACTAAAACTGAAATTTTATATTAAAAAGTGATCATTACAATATGAAATTTTATTTACATTTTTTTGTGATCAAGTTCTTTAGGTCTCAGAAACTTTGTCATTTTCATTTTCACAAAAGATAAGTAAGTTTATATTTTATTTTCCATTTTAAACAAGAGCAGACCTCTCAGTAATTGTTTTGAAAACAATTATTTCTAACCACATTTAAATAGATGCACCTACAGCAGTGGTATGTCAATTTTGAAAAGTCATACATAAAGAAGTTAGAATGTGAAAAGTAAGAATGCCTGCATACTATACTATTTTAGATCTAGGTTGCTTACCAAAAGGTAAAGTTTCAAGTCTACCCAGAGACATCCTGAAAGAATTGGTGAACTACATTAAAAAAAAATTAGGCACTGAAAATCCTGTGAAATATGGTTATACTCTAATACATATGGGTTTCTCACAAGTCAGATTTGACTATATGGCAATTGGGTTATGCTGGGAAATAAGACAACTAATAATGTTAATATGATTAGTTTCAAAAGAACTTGAACAGTTTATGCAGATTTACCACTTGATATTCATTTCTCGATTTAAAAAAGTAATATAAAGTTCATACTCAATAGTATAATTTTGTCACAAAAAGTCAACATTATTTATCTTTTTGACTTATCAACTTCCCTTTGGAATACAAATGCACATTCTATCTCACATTCTACCTCTAGTAATAAATATAAAAGAATTATCCTGGGTTTGTGTTGGTTTTCACCTGACATTTGAGTATAGCTCATACTTCCCCCAGTTAACTGTGATCAATGTGAGAAAAGTATACAATGACATTCTTGTCTTTCTCTTCAAAACAGAGGAAATGAGGAGATGAGGAAATGGTATGGGAGTCACATCACTGACAACCTCTGTCTAGGAGAAGAAGCCACCACTGCCCTATCAGCCAAAGATCACTTGTCACGAAGCAGAGGGTAGACATCTTTCACCCTCCATCCTCCTTTATTCTGTTGTGATGGGAGAAAGCCACCCTCTCCTGACCTTCTACTTCTCTGATCTATTCCATAATTTCTTAAAATGTCCACACAAAAACTACAGGCAGTACTAAAGATTAATGTGGATTATTAAGAAAACTAAGATTTAAGGGCTGAGCCCCAGAGGCGTAGTGGTTGAGTGCGGGACTGCAGCCCACTGGCTTGGTGGTTCAAATCCAGCAGCAGCTCTCCAGGAGCAAGGATGGGCCTCCTACTCCCACCAGAGGGCAGTGATGTCCCCCTCCCCGCCAAAAAGAAAAGAAGACTAAGATTTCACAATATTAGGGTTATAGTTCTTTTTTCTGCAACATTTTTTTCTCAGACATGCTGGCAGCTGTGCTTCTCTTTGGTCCTCCTGCTTTCAGCCTTATAGTCCCTGGGTCTCTGTTTCATGGTCCACTAACACTGTTGATGGCTTCTATGTGCTGCTCCCTCTTCTCTCCTTCCTGGGGTGTGTCGGGCAGGGTTCTCTTAGAGAAATAATATCAGGACACTAGTAATTCTCTTTATAAATTTATGTAGAGAGAAGGGTATATAAGATAAGAAAGAAAGAGTTAAATATCCATAAAGCAGTACAGATTGCTCAGTGCAGCTCACTTGCGTGAGACATCTAGAAGACTGGCAGTCCTTCCAGTGTTGAGGGCCACTGAGTAGTCCTCTGTAGAGCAATCCAGGCTATCTGGTCCCAAGCAGCAAACAGCAGAGAAGGTCATCAACAGTCAGCCAGATGACAGAGTCTGACAGTTCCCAGCTTAAGAGATATATATATCCCAGGAGCGTGGCAAAGTAGGGCTTGAAGGAACCTCAACTCACAGCCACACAGTCCACAATTAGGTGTCCCACGGGTAGTTTGCTTGGGGTCAAGGCACAGGACGAACAAGGCAGCTCTCTGGTCTGAAGATCCGAAAGCAAGAGAGCAAGGGCGGGGCTCACCAAGCATTTTCTATCCCTGCCCTTTAATTGATCACGTGTGTTCATTGGCCATGTTGTCACAACAGGCCTACCTATCATCTTTGGCCATGTTGGCACCACAGGCTTACCTATAACAATCCACCCCTTGCCAACATGGCACCTGTATACAATTATTTAGCCATATAAAATTGCCAGACATCAGTGAAATCAAACTTATACTTAACATCAAAGATCTATCATACATATAAATGAGAATACACTGAGTCCAATTTTAGCCAATATATATGAACCAAGAAAAGATATTCAATAAGCTCATATACAGATCATACATGAACAATCACAAACCTCGCTTTTGCAATTGATCAAATGGTCGTAACTGGTAGGTAGAACTACTTTCTTCTACTCTCCATTCTGTGTTACTTTTGCCCTCAGAAATCAGTTCAGCTGCTTGTGGTTTTTTTTCCTGGTGGGGTGACCCAGACCTTCATTCCTCAGGGGTCTAGGTCATTAGACGTCCTGTCATGATGGGGTTACTGTAATTTATCATTCACTTTTATCACAGGGCCTGGTAGGAATAAGGGTCGGCCTATGTGATCTCCTGGATTCCAGACATATTCCTTTGTATCCCCATTATGTAATACCAGTATGATTTCTTCTTGATAATCTGGGTCAATCACACCACTCAGTACAGTAACACCCTTCATGATCTGTTGATCCAAAGGCATGAGAAGCCCAAAGTGGCCAGGGGGCATTCTCAGCACCAGTTCAGTGGAATCCGTGCTGTGTTTCCAGGCGAGATAGTTCCCTCCTTCGGGACCAGGATCTCAAGTTCTGAAGAATACAGAGTGGCTGGGACAGGAAGCAAAAATGCTGCAAGTGGGTCAATAGGAGTAATAGTGAGTGGTGCCACTCCAGTTTCCACCCCTTGGTTCCTGGACCCATGAATCCTGGCTATTGGAGACACAGCACCATATATTGGCTGCTGGTTTAAAGCATATACAGCTTCCTGGAGAACACTGCCCCAGTCTTGCAAGTTGTTGCCATGTAGTTTGCGTCGCAGTTTTGTCTTCAGGAGCCCATTCCCTCATTCTATCAAGCCAGCTGCTTTAGGATGATGAGGAACATGATATGACCAGTGGATTCCATGGTCATGGGCCCATTGTCACACTGAATTTGCTGTAAAGTGAGTTCCTTGATCTGAAGCGGGATGCCATGCTGTAGACGAGGTATTTTGTAAGTCCACGAATGGTGGTTTGGGCAGAAACATTGCGTGCAGGGAAGGCAAATCCATATCCAGAATAGGTGTCTATTCCAGTCAGAACAAAATGCTGCCCCCTCCAGGATAGGAGTGTTTCTATAGAATCAATTTGCCACCAAGTTGTTGGTTGATCTCCCTGAGGAATGGTTCCATACCTTGGAATTAATGTTGGTTTCTGCTGCTGGCAAATAGGGCACTCAGCAGTGGCTGTGGCCAAGTCAGCCTTGGTGAGTGGAAGTCCATGTTGTTGTGCCCATGCATAACCTCCATCCCTGCCACCATGTCCAGTTTGATCATGTGCCCATTGGGCAGTAACAGGAGTGGCAGAGGAAAGAGGAGGGCCAGTCTCCACAGTGTGTGTCATCTTATCTACTTGATTGTTAAAGTCCTCTTCTTCAGAGGTAACCCTTTGGTGAGCCTTCAAATGAGACATGATTATCTTTACTTTTTTGGCCCATTCAGGGACATCCATCCACTTACTTCTTCCCCACACCTCCTTGTCACCAATCTTCCAATCATGTTCCTTCCAAGTCCCTGACCATCCAGCCAAGCCATTAGCCACAGCCAATGGATCAGTATACAATCTCACACCTGGCCACTTTTCCTTGTAGGTGAACTGAATGGCCAGGGGCACTACTCAAAATTCTGCCCATTGGGAGGATTTTCCTTCAACACTATCTTTTAGGGAGATCCCAGAAAAAGGCTGTAGTGCTGCTTCTGTCCACTTATGAGTGGCATCTGCATATCTTCCAGAGACATCTGTGAACCAAGCATGACTTTTCTCTTCCTCAGTTAAATTATCATAAGGAACTCCCCAAGAGGCCATAGGTGCAGATTCAGAAAAGAAGGTAATGTGACACGGGTGGGGATTGTGGGCATTTGGGCCACTTCTTCATGCAGCTTACTTGTACCTTCAGGTCCTGCTCTGGCCTGATCTTGTATGTACTGCTTCCATTTAACAATGGAGTCTTGCTGCGCATGTCCAACTTTATGACTCTGTGGGTCAGACAATATCCAGTTCATGATGGGTAGTTCAGATCTCATGGTGACTTGGTGGCCCATAATCAGGTATTCTGTGTCCACCAAGACCCAGTAACAGGTCAACAGCTGTTTTTCAAAAGGGTAGTAGTTGTTTGCAGGAAATGGCAGGACTTTACTCCAAAATCCCAATGGTCTACACTGTGATTCACAAAAGGGGTTTACCAAAGTCTCCACATTGCATCTTTATCAACAACTCACACTTCTAGCACCATTCGGTCAGCTGGATCATATGGTCCCAGTGGCAAAGCAGCGTGCACAGCAGCCTGAACCTGTTACTGAGCCTTTTCTTATTCCAGTTCCCACTCAAAATTGGAGACCTTTCATGTCACTTGATAAATAGGTCAAAGTAGTACACCCGAATGAGGGATATGTCGTCTCCAAATTCCAAAGAGGCCCACTAGGCATTGTGCCTTCTCTTTCATTGTTGGGGGAGCCAGATGCAATAACTTATTCTTTACTTTGGTAGGAATATCTCAACATGCTCCACATCGCTGGACCCCTAGGAATATTACTGAGGTGGAAGGTGCTTGAAGCTTTGTTGGGTTAATTTCCCAACCTCTTTTACGCAGATGCTGTACTAATGAATCTAAAGTTTTTGATACATCCTCTTTAGTGGGTCCAATCAGCATAATGTCATCAATATAATGGACTATTGTGACATTTTGTGGAATAGACAGGTGATCGAGGTCCCTTCGGACTAAATCATGGCACAGGGAAGAAGAGTTGATGTACCGCTGGGGGAGAGTTGTGAAAGTGTACTGTTGCCCCTGCCAGCTGAAGGCAAACTGCTTCTGGTGATCCTTTGAAATTGGTATCGAGAAGGCATTGGCCAGATCAATAGCTGCATGCCAAGTACCAGGAGAAGCATTAATTTGCTCAAGCAATGAGACCACATCTGGAACTGCAGCTGCAATTGGAGTCACCACCTGGTTACGATAATCCACTGTCATTCTCCAGGATCCATCTGTCTTCTTTACAGGCCAAATGGGTGAGTTAAATGGAGATGTGGTAGGAATAACCACCCCTGCATCTTTCAAATCTTTCATGGTGGCACTGATCTCTGCAATCCCACCAGGAATGTGGTATTGCTTTTTGTTTACTATTTTCCTAGGCAATTCTAATGGTTTCCATTTGGCCTTTCCCACTATGATAGCCCTTATTCCACATTTCAGGGATCCAATGTGGGGGTTCTGCCAGTTACTAAGTATGTCTATTCCAATGATGCATTCTGGAACTGGGGAAATAACCACAGAATGGGTTCGGGGACCTACCGGACCCACAGTAGGGCGATCCAGAGCTAAAACTCCATTAATAACTTGGCCTACATAAGCCCCTACTTTGACTGTCGGGTCTTCAAAACACTTTGGGTCCCCTGGAATTAGTATCAGTTCAGAGTTAGTGTCCAGTAATCCCCAAAAAGTTTGATTATTTCCTTTTCCCCAATGAGCAGTCACTCTTGTGAAAGGCCGCAGGTCCCTTTGGGGAAGGCCAGAAGACAGACTAACAGCATAAACCTTCGGTGATGTAGCAGGGTCCTCCTTCCAACGGACCAGGCCTTCCGCTCATTCAAGGGGTTGTGGGTCTGTAAACTGGCTCAGGTCTGGGATTGGTTGAGTGATCGTGACTGCCAATCCTGCTGTTCACCTGATCTAGCATTCTTCTGCCTGTATAGGTCACATAAATATTTAGTAGATTTTGATCTATTTCACTCCTAGGGACACCATGACTAAGTAGCCAATGCCATAATTCCACACGAGACAGGCTGCTTTGATTACTATGAAAACCTTGTTTTCTATTATAACTGTGTCCACCCTGTCTCTGTTGATTCATTGCTGACGTTTGCCCTCTGTCACCATGGAGTTCAATTAGCCCCATTGTGGGCAAATGTCAGAGTTCACTTAAGGCAGCTCCCACACTTAATCCTAGTGCACACAACATAGTGGTCATAGGAGTCTTCAAAGATGCTGGGGCCCACTTCACAAACTTATTCCTTATGGTTGTAGTGAAGAATATGTCCTCAGGACACCCTCTTTTGGGGTCTATGGGAGTATCCTGATAGATCCATTCCACCATACCAATTTCCTTCAGCTTTCCAATGCCTCATCTACAGTGTACCAAGTTAGGTCAGGCACCTCAAGTTGGTCTAATCTAGGCCATCTGGAAGCCCATGCCTCAGTGAACCAGCTAAATAAGGAGTTAGTTCCTCTCTTAGCCTCTCTCGCTGAGACATTGAAAGAAGAGTCTGTGCTTAGAAGTCCCATATCCAGAAACTCAGACTCGTCTAATATTACATTTCTTGCACCAGTATCCCACACCCTCAGTAACCATTCCCAGAGATACTCCCCAGGCTTTTGCTTGTACGCATTTGAAAATTCAAGCAGCTCTTTGTGAGTATAGCATACTTCTTCTTGAGTAATCACCTCGGCCTCACCCTTAGGGGCTTTCCTTGCCTTAATTTTAGTTATAGGTCTAGCAGAAATTATCAATGGTGAGGGTGTTTCCTGGGTGTTCTCAGCACTATCTTGTAAGACATCTCCCTCAGGCAATGGTAGAGATGCAGCCCCACCTGGCATTTCACCTAGAGTAGTTTGCTTAATCTGCTCAGGTGTGGGTTGTTTTGTTCATAGTGGACTACTATCTTCAGCTGGGAAGGGTGGATCTACTGACTGGGCTGGTTCAATTGTTTCTAGAGTTGACACAATATCCTCATCTTCAGGATCATCAGCCCATATATTCCCATCCCATGTTTCAGGGTCCCAATTTTTTTCTACCAAGGCCCTCACTTTGGCTTTGGACACTGCTATAAATCTGCCATTCATTCTGCCATTCAGTTGTAATTCAGCCACTCGCATAATGAGACTTTGGACCTGGTTCTCAGCAATATTGTCTCTTTTACTACAGCCAAGAAGTCTCTCCTTTGTAGCATAGGCCAATGCCTTTAAATCCATGAGTCAGCACTTGAGGTGTGCTTCTGAGGCCCTGAGGCAATCCCTCTCCTTAAACACATAGTCCATTGTAAGGAGGACCAGCCAACCAGCGTCCCTACACTTGACATCTTGACCAAACTGATGGAAAATATCAAACATACGCTCTCTCAGAACCACTCCTTTAACCAGCACCCCATCCATCAGTGCTCCTACTTTAGGTATTAGCTTTGCTATTTCACACCATGGACTAGCAGGAGTGGCAAAATTACCCATGGCTTTAAATCTAGAATTAGCATCACCAGTGCTCTTAAGACTAGTCAGATTGGAGAACCAATCAAAGAAACCCATATTTATGATTTGATTTCTCTAGAAGCACTCCTGGTACCACCTATATTGGTCAGGGTGCTCTTAGAGAAATAAAACCAGGACACTAGTAATTCTCTTTATATATTTATGTAGTGAGAAGGGTATATAAGATAAGAAAGAGTTAACTATCTATAAAACAGTACAATTGCTCGGTGCAACTCACTTGCATGAGACAGCTAGAAAACTGGCAGTCCTTCAAGTCTCTGTAGAGCAATTCAGGCTATCTGGTCACAGGCAGCAAACAGCAGAGCAGTTCGCCAACAGTCAGCCAGATGTCAGAGTCCAACAGTCCCTAGTGCAAGAGATGTATATCCCAGGAGCGTGGCAATATAGGGCTTGAAGGTACCTCCACTCACAGCTACACAGTCCACGATTAGGCGTCCCACAGGTAGTGTTGCTTGGAGGTCGAGGCACAGGATGAACAAGGCAGCTCTAAGGTCTGAAGATCCGAAAGCAAGAGAGCAAGGGCGGGACTCGCCAAGCCTTTTCTATCTCTGCCCTTCAATTGATTGCATGTCTTCATTAGCCATGTCATCACAACAGACCTACCTATTGTCTTTGGCCATGTGGGCACCACGGGCTTACCTATAACATGGGGTTAGCACGGCTCCTCTGCTCTGTCTCTGGTAACTATGGTGCCTCAGTTGTCTGTGTCACTTCAGACAGGGATCTCCCATGTGGTTCACCATTGGCTCTTGTCTCTTGATGGCCATGTGATCTTTCTCTCCTTGCCTGTGGAAAGGTTCACTCTTACATACTTAGTGAAGAGTCAAAACAAATCAATCCGCTCTATTAGTGTTCCACACACACCCGAGTTGCATCATTTCACCCAATCAGTTGGTGAGTGTTACAAATATAAATATATGAGCCATTTCAAGTTAGTTCACTTTATCACAGAAGGAAAACAAAGAGAGTCCTCCATGCAAGAAACAGACAAATTTCTTGATATGACTGGTGTCAAGCTAATAATTTTTCACTGCCAGGATATGTTAGGAGAAAATTAAAATAAGTGAGCTATAAACAGATTTCTTATTGCACAAAGGGACCATACTATTCAATTTATACTCAGTAATTTTGACTGTTGATCTTTTTGTCTATACATATGTCAAAGAGAATGTTCAATTAACAACGGGGAAGAAGAACATGAAACAATTCAATTCAAATTTTAAAAAATAATCATCTCCAATAGTATTTTCAGATGAGGCCATGTCATTTTTCAAAGATGTAAATGTAACTATGTTGTTTAGTCTTTTAAAAAATGACATGGAGGTGACTTCTGATCTCCGCTTAATCCACAAGTGGCAAGAAGAACCAATACAAAGCAGCTTCCTAGGAGGTAGAAGTAAGGCAGTCCTCCACCCCCCAATCTCCTTTATGAATTCTAACAATCATAACACTATTTCTCTGCTGGATTTGATAATCCACTGCATTGGCCACACAGAGCCCCCAGATCATACTCATAATTAAGGATTATTTAAGGGATGTTAACAAGTTACAATTCAGGATCAGTAGCCGTCAGGATCACATCTCATATGTATCCACAGGCAGGACTTTCTCTGTCCTCTGCCCTAGTCTGACAACTTTATAAAGCTCTTTTTTTCTGTCAACAGATGCCCAAAAGGCAGCCTACTTAGCAAACAAACTTCATACCCGAAGGGGCTCAACCCTTTTGCTCTGTGCGCCATAAAGCATGTCATGTCGTCATGGGCTCTTGATGTTTCTGCTCTTGTTGTTACCAGTTCTTTCCCCCATCTCTGCTGTCACAGCTGTCTGGGCTCCATATGTAGGAGAGGGTGGGCCTTTCTTAATTAAAGTTCTCTAATTGACTTCTCTAGGTTATAACATCACTGTAATGTCTATGCAGAAATCACAAGGAAAAAAATCATGGCTAAAGGTTTTATGAACAAGTTATAATACCACAGCGAATGCTCAGGGCTGAGTTCTTTTTGAGGACATCTTACAAAATTCTGCCCAAGTAGGTTAATGATTGCTCAAAGGCTACAAGTCCAAAAAGGAAGGCTTTCAGCTTAAGCACTGTGAATCAGTCCTGAATGAAGTGGCCAGTGGCACTCGAATTGAGTTAGGCCCTGCCCAAAGGCATGTCAATGGCAGGTCAGCAAGTCTACCCATGTTCTCCGGTTAAGTTCCAGAGGCACCCCTCAACACAAGCCAGTTTCCTGTGCAAATGCACACAACTTTACTTGCTCCATTGGTTGATAAATCCACCACTCTATTCTATGCTTTGGCTCCTGTTCCTACGGCTATACCTCTGATGTTGTAGCTGTAAGTTGGGTTCAGGAAGTTCATTTTGCAGGAATCTTGGAACCAGAGGATACATTCTACTCCTGGTTCTTGCTGGTCATAGGTAGGTTTATGGTGCCAGCATGGCCAATAAACACATGTTTGGTGAAGTGAAGGGCAAAGAGAATAAATGGTTCCATTAGTTTCGCCCTTCTTGTCTCTTGCTCTTTGATCATTGGACCAGCATGCAGCCGGCTACCTGACTTGTTTTCTGCTTCCATTTGCAAGCCACACCACCTGTGGGACACTTAACCTGTGGGCTGGGTCCACCATAATTTGAGATTCCTTCAAGCCCTGCTTCAGCACGCTACTGGGATATACATATCTTGACCTGGGACTATTGAACCCTGTCATCTATCTGCCTGTTCATGACCTGCTTTGCTATTTGCTGCTTCTGACCAGATTGCCTGAATTGCTCTACAGAACTACCTGTGGCCCTCAGGACTTGAAGGACTGCCAGTGAATTAGCTGTCTCATGAAAGTGAGTTGCAATGAGCCATTTGTACTGCTTTATAGATTAATTAACTGTTTATTTCTTATGTTAGCTATCATCTATCTATATAACTATATACAAAATTATTAGTGTTCTGATTTTGTTTCTCTAGAGAACCCTGTCTAACATAGTATTCTTCCTCTTCTTTTTCAGTGGGCTCATTGTATACATAAAAGTATGGCAATCCATACTCACTGTAGCTTCCCCTGCTTACCTGCAGGAAAAGGTCATCTGGTGGAAGAGACTCTGGCAAGAAGAGCCACATTAAACAATCCATTGCTTCTGCAGAGTATCAATGGATTTTAGAGTACTCAAAATGTGCTCTACTCCTGACTCTTCTTTCTTCATGGTAATGAAATTCCCACTTTTGTGATAACTTAGTTTAAACTCAGTATGATGGCAAAACCTATCCTTGAGATATTGACCTTTTGAATTCCATTTTATTATGAACACAGTTCAATTTTCCTACATTTATGCATTATACATTGAATTTTCTAAATATCAATGGGCATTTGTAACTGCTTCTTCTCATTTTGAATCCCACCACTTCAGTACCTGAATATTCTGATAGCTTTACTCTATCCACCTCAGCAAAGGCGACTTCACTGTGAAGCAGCAGCCTTTCTGCAGTCATACGTTGATGCTTCCCACCTGAGTAGCTCATCTTGCAGCATGGCAGCGACAATGTTTTGCTGCTAATTCATACAGCTTTTATTGCCCAATAGTTTTGAGAAGCAGACAGCTAGATCCTTTGTCCCAGTCTGTTTTTTTCAAGAAATGCCACGGAAATCTTACATGCTTGTTAGTATTTTTTTTTTTTTAAATCTGTGGTATAGCTTCCAGCCTCACAACAACATGTGATACTGGCATTCACAGTGTGACAAAATGATTTTAAGTGATTATTTCCTTTATATTCACAAAATTAACCTGGAAAGAAAATGAGAGGAAGTATTTCAAATTGGTTTCTAGTGAAGCTCGTATGATGATACACTAGAATGTGTGATCCTATTTAATTAAATGCTGTGGGTTCTTCTAAAGTGGTATTTAACCATATTGTCATTTTTAATAAGGATTTAGAACACTGAATCATAGTAGCTGCTAAAATTACAGAATTTTTGAACTTTAAGCAAAAGCAATTAACCCTAATCAATTCTCCATAATTAATACCAGTAGTTGGCAACTGATCTTGTATGTCATCCTATATTATAGTTGATGAGATAAGACTGGATTAAATCTTCATAAGATTATTTTCCCTCATGTTTAAAAATATGTATTTCATACTGCATTTTACCACAAGATGTGTGGCTTTTGCCATTACATAATTTCAGCTATTAGTGAGATTCATACAATTAAGAAGTATTGATGAAAAAGAGGAGCAGTTGGCAATTTAAAAGCTTCCTATTTCATTTTGGAATTCTCAGTCTCATTGAGCTCCTGGGGTTTTTCAGCAGCTAACACAATCAAGTTAAAAGAAAATCTCCTCTCTGCCTAACTATTATATCCTTGGTCTGGTTTTGTCATTTCTCGGGATTTAGAGATTCCTGTGTATCCTCCTAGTCTCATGAGTTTCTTTTCCAGACAGCATTTGTTTAAAAATTTAAGACCACTGGAGAGCAGTCATAGTTTATGTTGCTAAGCTATGCTATATTTTACACAGATTGTGAGACTATGTTGGCTATTTGTTTAATTTTTAGCTTACCTGGAACACTTTGCCGTGCATGTTCAAAGCCTTATTTTGGTGAATCATTAAAGGTGAGTGAATTTATTTTCCAGTTTCTGTAGGGACTGCCTTAGTAATTTTTACATTTTATTTTGTGAATATAAGAATATGCATAACTCTGGGCAGCTTTGTCACTGTCAGTGGTCCTGGGTTGGTTCCAACTCATAGCTGCCTTATGTAACACTGGATGCACCATGGCCCCAGGGCTCAGCCCTGTCAATTGACCTTGCTGAAGGTCTTCCTCTTTTCTGCTGCCCACTGCTTACATAGTTATCCTACAGCTACCTAGGTCACTATGTTACTTACATAGTTTAGTGTTTTCCTCTTTTATCTCCCAAGGATATCCTGGAGTACACGCTAAACGTTATCATCTAAATTCTATTAGTCCTGTGCATTAAGTTCACAGTCTTGGCTGAGCCCCGGTGGCATAGTGGTTGAGTGCAGGCCTGCAGCCCACGGGCTTGGTGGTTCAAATCCAGCAGTGGCTCTCCAGGAGCAAGACTGGGTAGCTCCCACAACCACGAGAGGGCAGTGATGCCCCCCCAAAAAAGCAAAAAAAAAGTTCAGTCTTGTGGTTAAAGGCAATAAAAATATTAAAGTTTAACAACCATGGAGTCATTCTGAGCAGTCATAAATATATTTACTTGTAAACAAGTACACAAATATCTTTTCAAGTCTTTAAGATCTGGCTAATGCAATCCAGGGACTAGACTCAGAGTATTTGATGAGAAAGGCGTGGTTCTTACTCAGTAAGACATTCAGGACGGTTGGGAAGGGAGGACACACAGTTCAAATTTCAGAGGCGTTCTCTCCCCTGGCCCGTTTGACGTCTTGGGTGCCTCCGGACTCTCCTTCCTTGAGACTCCTTGTTTTCCTTCATTCTACTCAATAAAGTGCCAAATCCAGCCTTAGCAGGACAGAGAAGGACCTGCAGACTAGCTTATAAGAGGATGAGTTTTTCACCACCAAGTAAGCAGCCGAAACCAAGAGGAGTGTAAGTGAACCTGGGATTTCCATTTTCCAAATTTAAAAGAATTTTTATACTATAAAGTACAAAATGATAATGATGTATGTTTGGTTTTTTCAGAAAGAACATTTTCTCCTTCCTAGTTTCATGTATTCAACTGCATTTAATTGCATGCCTATTGCTCTGTAAGAGTGTGGGTGGCACATTATACCTGTAGTGTCTGTATCTGTATCTTTATGTAATATTATAGAAACAAAAATATTTTTTACTTTAGGCTGTTATAATATTTTGGGAGAAAGACTAAGAGTTATATTCTTGGAAACCTAACGAGATGGTTCTACCCTATCCTACAGGGTCCCAATGAGTCAAAATCGACTCAATGGTAGTTTCATATTTTTGGCTATGATAGTCAATTTATATTTAAGCTATATGTGGCAGTCATGTGCTTATGTTAATTTGACTGAAATGTAGGGGTGGAGTCTAGCCTGTTAATCTGGAGATAGCCATTGAGTAGCCAATGAGGCCTTTATGTGGGCATGGATTTCACCTGAGACTCCTGGGAAATCTCGCGATATTTCCCTTGTGAAGATGAAAAGCTATCTCCCCCAGTTGTTGGGAGTTAGTTTCAGAGAAGATTAATCATGGACGAGACAAGCTGGCAGAGTTCCAGAAGCTGGAGGAGCCGGCAGAGAGACCACACAGCTTTGTCATCATGGATCCAGACCTCTGAAGCTGGGGTGGCCAGACGGAAACCTCTGCCAGCGATGAGTTGCTTCTGGTGTTGATGGACCCTGAGCCCTGGAGGCAAGATGCCCTTCCAGAACTGGGATTCTGCACCCACTGACCTGTGACTTTGTGAGTTGGAAGAAGACTTTATAGACTGATTTCGGGCATATGGATTAATATCAAACTTATGACTTTGGACTGGACTAGGCTTTCTCCATGTCCCATTCCTTTTGTATATAAACCCTTTCCTTATATCCAGATGCATGTCTTTGAAATTTGTTCCTCTAGTCTACCTGGGCTAACTCACTATACAAAATATGCACTCAGAAATACAGCTAAGGTTATTCTTAACTAAATACCTACTAAGCACACACGGTTGCATTGAGCTTCACACAGATGAAAAGGCAAATTCCTTTTTCTTGTGATAAAAAAATCACCAAATAAACATTTAAATGACAAGATTTTAAATGTGAGTTCAAGAAATATAAAATAGCATTCAGCATTACAATGACTCATAGCCAAGTAATCACAGAGAATAATTCCCTAAAATGGACCAAAGTTCAAAAATACCTAAAATTTTTCAATAAATGAATGGTCTTATTGACTGGTTTTCCATGGTAATAAGATTTATATTATAGTCATGTAGGAGGAGGAGAAATGCTACATGTGCCTTATCTCTTCTCTTTGATAACAGAAATTTGCTTTCATGTGGGTTTATAGCAGAAAAAGAAGCAAATTCACCACGATGAGCCAATCTTAACCCATAGCTATCCAATAGGGCAGAGTAGAACTGTTCTGATGGGTGTTTGTGACAAAATCTCTACTGGGGCAGAAGTCTCATCTTCCCCCTCACCAAAGGTAGTCGTTCCCAACTGTGGGCTCTCAGCTAACAGCCCCATACAAAAGCAACTAAACCACTATGACGCCACTTACAGCAGAAAGCATCTTTCAAATGATCAACGTTTTAGGAACTGATTTTAAGTATCTAATGATTTTACAGTAATAGTCTCTGGGAAAAGAAAAGATGCTAAAATTAAAAGCTATAATATTGTTCATATTGTGCAATTTAATCATCATGAGACCTAGAACAAACTTTCAAGGCTCTTTGATTTTCTTTAAAAAAAACTTTTTTGCTCTTTGATTTTCATTTCCTGAAGTAAACTCTAAATGTTAACACTAAAGACACCCAAGGTGTACTGAGGTTCCAGTGAGGCAAGAGAAATGGATATGACCCTTGAGTTATGAGGATTAGGGAATATTATGAACTATATTTTGGGAAAAATCCTTACTCAATTTTGTAGTGAATTGTTACTGTGTGTCATGGTTAAGACTGAGAAATAAATGTTGGCTCATTTTCTTTAACACTGATAAACTTATTTAAACTATTCTGAGGACTAAAATAATTAGTCTGTAATTAGTATGCAAATGGTATATTAGAAAGATTGTTTCTTCACTAAAAGAATGACAAATGAGCATTTGGCTATTGATAGGTCTGGCCACAGGGTGTCATTCTAAGAATACAGCTCACCAGCAGATCCTTATCACCTTATTATCGTCACTATGCTGAATAGTTGGCAGAAGCTATATTCACTTATTCTGCAAGCTCCGTTGAAATACTTTGGCAAGATGAATGTGTGTGTATACATACACACACACACACACACACATATATATATATATATATATATATATATATATATTCATGGTTACCACCATGAGTCATTTTTAACTCATAGCTATCTAATAGGGCAGAGTAGAAGTGTTCTGATGTGTTTCTGAGACTGTCTTTCCTGAAGCAGAAAGTCTCACCTCTCTCCCTCACAGCAGGTGGTGATTTCCAATATATTCATGGTGGCAAGGTATATATATATATATATATATATATATATATATATATATATACACACATATACATATATACACACATATATAATTCTCAGACTAATTTAGTTTCATCTTTGTTATACTAAATATGTATTATACCCAGCACTCTAAGCATTAGTTGTTCTCTTCCCAGACCTGTTTTATTTTTTCCTTTATTTTCAAATCATTTTATTGGGAGCTCATACAGCTCTTTCTCCTTGTTTTCTTTCTTTTAATTTTTTTTAAATTGTGCACTCATATAACTCTTATCACAATCCATGCATCCATCCATTGTATCAAGCACATTTATACATTTGCTGCCATCATCATTCTGAAAACATTTGCATTCTACTTGAACCCTTAGAAACAGATCCTCATTTGTCCCCTGCCTCCCCACTTCCCCCTACCACATGAATCTTTGATAATTTATTATTATTATTATTATTTTGTCATATCTTCCACTGTCCGCCATCTCCCTTCAGTCACTTTTCTGTTGTCCGTGCCCCAGGGAGGAGGTCTAGTGTAGATCCTTTTAATCAGCCCCCTTTCACTCAACCCTCCCTGTATCACCTCTCTCAGCACTAGTCCTGAAGGGCTCATCTGTCCTGGATCCTGGACCTGTTTTTAAATGACTTTATCTTTAAAATAAAAATATGAATTGCTTTCCTCAAACTAAAATTTCAAAAATTGATTCAACCATAGTGATTTACACTAGTTACTATTTGAGTTGGGGAAATAATGATATAAAACCAAGAGTGGCTGAGCCCCGGTGGCATAAGTGGTTGAGTGCAGGACTACTGCCTGCAGGCTTGGCAGTTCAAACCCAGCGGTGGCTCTCAGGAGCAGCACTGGGTAGCTCCCACGACCACCAGAGGGCAGTGATGCAAAAAAAATCCCACAAGAGGGGCTATTTTCTTGTATAAAAATATAGTTTAAAAATAGCTACATGAATAACTAATAAAATTAATCAAAATATATCTGAAAATGCAATTTTGTATTAAAATTATATCTATTTATTTCTTACCAATTGTTTGTCAGTTTGTCCTGTCATGATAGTTTGTGTATTACTGTGATGCTGGAAGCTATGTCACCGGTGTTTAAGATGCCAACTGGGTCAACCGAAATGAACAGTTTTTAGCAGCATTTCAAGTCTAAGGAGAAAATACAAAAAATGAGTAAGTTGTCCACTTCTAGAAATTAACCTCTGAAAACATTATGATTAACGGTGAAACATTGTCAGAGAAAGGAACAGAAGATGAGACTCTCTGATGAGAAAGCACTCAAAATATGACTGAAGAAGAGCTGCCTTCTATAAATAGTCAATGATAATGATGCAGATGAAGTATGCAAATTTTAGGATATTCATTTGCTGAGGGGGTAGGACTCAAAATGAGAAGACACTGCAAACAGCAGTTAATAATTGTAACTTGATATGCATGAAGTAGAAATTTAGAAAAGTTGGAAGTCTTCTTCATCACAAATTCTCTTTTTGAAATACTGATGGTGGCTACATATGTGTACTGCAAGAGAAGGAGCACACCAAAATCAAAATTACTACATCTGTAAAAATTGATGATGGAGAAACTCAATAGCAGAAGCAAAATCCAGGCCTAAGAGCAACTGTAATAGACCATCAATTGCTCATATATTAATTCAGTTTGAAGATGAAGAAAACTAAAGCAAATCCATAAAAGTTGACCTATGAATCTGAGTATATATCACCTGAATTTTAAGAACATTTCAAGAACACATTTTACACATTGAACACTAATGACAAGTGAGCTGGGAGATGACATGAAGAATATCATACATGAAGAAAACAAAAGGATCAAAGCAGATGTGAGGAGAGATGGATACTCTTAATGATAGTGAAGCAAATTGAAGAAACGACCAAAGTAAAGAGCTGAACAGAAAATTTCAAAGGTCAGCTCAAGAAGACACAGTAAAAGATTCTGTTAGAATATGGCTATATCTACAGTGTAGTAGCAACATAATCTGTTGTCGTTTTGAGATTAAGTATCAATGGGTAGAATTTAGGTTACAGCTTGAAGATCTCATTTGGAGGCACTAAAGAGATAAATAGCTGGCTGGAGGTGGGACACATGCTCATTCCCTGGGGGACATTTTGGTTTACAAGACACAGGAGACATTTTGGTTTACAAGACACAGGAGCTACAGAAAAGCTCTGCTGAGGAGCCTCTTGGAGTCACGACCACTGACTCCACAAGACCTTCCCCTCACTGGCTTGTGATCTTCCTGCATTCAGTATCATTGCATGTGTTTTATGAGTCCAAAGATGACTTTACAGATTGCTATGAGACATATGGCCTAATATTGAATTTATGGACTTGATCTAGACTGGGCTGGGATGTTTTCTCCAATAGTCAACTGCTCTTATATATAAACCTCTTTCATATATATGTCATATATGTGTGTATATATATATTTATATACATATACAAGTTTCTCTAGTCTACTCGGACTAACACATAAAATTACAAAACCAAACATACTACATGCTCAGCATATCTCAAGGTGAGAGGACTGTAGAAAAATTTCAAGCCTCAAGTGACAATATTGAAAGGGTCTATTAACAAAAGGTTGAAAGATGCATGAAGCAGCAAAAGAAGTTGGAAAGACTACATAGTCACCAAACCTAAAAGTGATAGTAAACATCAAGCTTGATCCAGAACCAGTGGTACTAAAGGGAAAAGACCCAATTGTACTGAAGATATTAGCCAAAAATAAGTTTCCAGCAATTGATAGAATACTAAGAAATATTTCAGAAACCTGAAGTGCTTTAAGTATTCACTAGTCTGTGACAAGAAAATTGGAAGAAGCAATTTGGCCAGCTTATTAGGAGAGATCTATATTTGTATCCATTCCAAAGAAAGGTGAGACAAGGGAATGCTTAAATTATAGTACCATAACAATGAAACAAATATCCATCTCATAAAATTCTAGTCAAATCAAATGGACTACCATTGAATGAATGCAGACTCAGAGCGTGTCTATAGGACAGAGTTTCCCCTGTGGGATTCTAAGACTGTTAACTCCTTATGGGAGTAGAAATCCCCATCTTTCTCCAGCAGAATAGTTGGTGGTTTCAAAATGGCGAATAACAGATGCTCAACCTAGGCAAATAACATTTTACTGAAGATAATTCAACAATTGCTGCAACACTACCTTTAAAGGGAGCTGCCAGAAATTCAGGTCTGATTCAAGAGAGGACATAGAAAAAGGGATATCACTGTTAATGTCAAATTGATCTTTCCTGAAATCAAAAAAGACCAGAAAGATTTTTACTTGCATTTATTTATTATGCAAAGACATTCTACTATTTGAATCACCATAAACTGTGGATAGTTTTGAAAGAATGGAAATTCCAGAAAGCTTGAATGGGCCCAGGCAGAACCTGTATATGATTCAAAAGAAAGCTGTGTAAACAAAACATAGGAATATTGAATGATGTATAATTCAGCAATGTATGCATTAGAGAAGTATGTTCTCAGAATGTTAATTCAATCTGTATAGAGATAAAGTAATCAGAGAAACTTGATTATATGATGAAGAAAATAACAGATTTTCACAATGCAATCATCATTTTATTTCATAACTGCTATGTGCATGAATGTTGACTGTGGATCTGGACAACATGAAATTCATGACAACTTAAATTTTTTATTTACCATGATGTCTATTTGTCCAGTTGTAAGAAATTTACTTTTCTTTCAATTGAGTTCTACTCTACACCAAAGATTGCAATCCATAGTCTTCATCAGCTCGTACTTCAAGGCCTCATCAATTTCTGCAACCAAAGTTGTATCACCTAAATATTTTAACTTGTTAATCCTGATGCTGCTTCTTGGATTATTTGTTCATCATACAGATTGAATAACTATGTTGAAATGATGCAACTCTGAAGCACACCTTTCTTGATTTTCAGCCATGAGTATTCTCTTATTCTGCCTGTGGATCAATTTAGAGGATTCCACATGAGGTGTTTGGATTTTCACTCTTTTCAATATTATCCATGGTTTGCTATTATCTACACAGTTGAATGTGCTTGTATAATCAATAAAACATCAGTAAATATGTATTTGCTTACATATATAGGTAAATAGTAATAGATGTATATTCTCTGTAAATATATATTATAGTAGATATAGATTCGCTGGTTTCAGCCAACATACACTTGTTATCAGTAATGCTATCCCTTGTAGAAATTTCCCTTCTGAATACAAGTTGAATAACTGGTAGCTTCTTTTTCAAATTAAATTAAATTTAATTTAATTCTTAAATCATTTTATTGTAGACTCAGCATAATCCATACATACATCTATTTTATGCAAAACACAATTGTACCTTTGATGACATCATAATTCTCAACACATTCTATTTCTAGTTAAGTCTTTGGTATTGGCTCCTCCTCTTTCCACTCCCTTCCTTTTGCTCCCTCCCTCATGAACCTTTGGTAATTTATAAATTATTATTACTTTGTGTGGCAGTTGTGCTTGTTAATTTTATGATTGAAATGTAGGGGTGGAATCTAGCCTGTTAATCTGGAGATGGCCATTGAGTAGCCAATGAGGCCTCTATGTGGGCATGGCTTTCTCCTGAGACTTCCGGGAAATCTCACGATATTTCCCTCATGAAGATGAGAAGCTAACTTTCCCAGTTGTTAGGAGTTAGTCTCAGAGGAGATGAGTCACAGAAAAGTCAAGATGGCAGCGTTCGAGAAACTGGAGGCATCGGTGGAGAGACCACACAGCTTTGCCCTGATGGAGCCAGACCTCTGAAGCTGGGCCAGCATGCTGTTGATAGACCTTGAGCCCTGGAAGCAAGGAGCCATGAGGAGACCCTTGCCAGTGCCAGAATTCTGCACCCACTGACCTGTGACTTCATGAGTCGGAAGGAGACTTTATAGACTCCTTGGGTATATGGGTTAATATTGGACTTATGACTTTGTACTGGACTGCATTGGGATGCCTTCTTAGTGTCACATTGCTTCTGTATATAAACCCTTTCTTTATATCTGCATGTGTATCTATGAAATTTTTCCCTCTAGTCTACTCGGACTAACACACTTTGTCATATCGAATGCTAGCCAATGTTACCCTTTGCCCATGTCCCTGTTGTCTATTCCCCAGGAAAGAGGTAATATAGGGTTCCCTGTAATCAGTTCCCCCTTTCTACTCCACCCTCCCTCCACACTCCGGTATCACCACTCTCACCACTGGCCCTAAAGGGACCACCTATCCTGGATTCCCCATGTTTCTGGTTCCTATCTGTACCAGTGTTCTCTTTGATCTACCCATATTTGTAAGGTAGAATTCAGATCATGATAGTGGGAGGGAGGAAGCATTTTGGAACTAGAGCAACAAATTTCATTGCTGCTACACTGTGTCCTGACTGGCTCATCTCCTCTCCATAACCCTTCTGTAAAGGGATCTCACTTCCCCTGCAGATGGACCTTGGTTCCCCATCTGTACTCCCTCTCATTTATAATGATAGAATTTTTAATTCTTTGATGCCTAATACCTGTTCCTTTCGATGCCCTGTGATCCCACAGATGGGTGTGCTTCTTCAATGTGGGTTTTGTTGCTGCTGAGGTCGATGGACGCTTATTTATCTTCAAGCTTTTAAGACCCCAGACTGAATTTTCTGTTCAGCTGAGTTTTCTATTCAACTATATCTTTTGATAGCCAGGCACCATCAGCTTTCTTCACCACATATTTGTGCACACATTTGTCTTCAGTGATTGTGTTGGGAAAGTGAGCATTGAGGAATGCCAATTTAACTGGCAGCTCCTAATTGATCTATTGAGGCAACTCTTATTGAGTGATCTTCAGCAAACTTTTACTTACATGTGATATTAATGATATCATTAGATAATTTCCACTTTCTATTGGGTTACCTTGTGTTGTAATTAGCACATATATGGGTGTCTTCCGTTTGTTGACCAGGTAGTTATCGTCTAGATTTCTAATTATACTTATAGATGAGTGAGTGCCTTCAAAGTCTCATTAGCTTGTTGTAATAATTCAATTTGTGTTCCATCAATTTCTGGAGTCTGGTTTTTCACTAATGCCTCTAATTCAGCTTAGACACGTTCTGGTAGTATGCTTGGTTCTTGACAACATGCTACCTGTGGAAATGGTTCACAGCTTTACATTCCTTCTGTATTTTGTCGTGCTTCTTGCTCCAGTAAAAATTTTCAACTTCAGATATTCTGAGTATTTTATTCATGCTTGGTTCTCCAACTCCAAGTTCACTTCATTATAATAGTTTAGTTGGTCTTCTCGAGAAGTCCTTTGAAGTTTTATATTCAGCCTTTTAATTCATCATTTTCTTTAGCTATTCTGCTTTCAAGAGCAAGTTTTAGAATATCTGCTGGCAGCCATTTTGATCTTTCCCTTTCTTTCTTACCCTATTCCTTTATTGATGTATGATGTTCTTGATGCCGTATCATAAGATATCACATCTTCTATCATCAATGTTCTGTGTGTCAGATCTGTTTTTGAGATAGTCTCAAAACTGGGACATAGTTAAAAGTGTGATATACTTTAGGATCATATTTGGCTTCTCTAAATTTTCTTAAACTCCAGGATAAACTGAAATGTGAGCAATTATGTACTACTCTGCAGTAGGCCTCTGACCTCATTTTGACTGTTGACATTGTTTCTTCATTGTCTCTTTCCACAAATGTAGTCAATTCTTGCAGTCTGTTTAATGAGATCCATGTGCACAGTCACTGCTTATGTTGCTGAAAATGCATTTTTTTAATGAAGAAACCATTGTTGTTGTTGTTGTTGTTGTTGTGAGCAATACTTTGGGTTCTAACTCATAGTCAAGCTGTGTACAATAGAACATTGCATGGTCCTGGGCCATCCCCACAGTTTTCTTCATGTTTAATCCCTTTGTTGTAGCCACTGTATCAATTCATCTTGTGGTAGGGCATCCTTTTTTCACTTCCCTAAATTACTTGGCATGTTATTCTTCAGGGACTGGTCTCTCTTAAGCCATTAGTCTTGAAAAAGTCTATTATATGAACTCAAACTTAATTTCTATCATCAAATTCCTTTTCTATCATGATAATTTTAACTATTATCACTTCTTCTTATGTGCCAGGGTTGTATCCTTACACCATACTCATAAAATCTGTATCAGGAGCAAATAATCTGAGACCCTGGATTATATGAAGAAAAATGTAGCATCAAGCTCAGAAGAAGGAAGGCTTATTAATAACCAGAGATATACAGATGGCACAGCCTTGCTTGCTGAAAGTAAGCAGACTTTGGAGCACTTGCTGATGAAAATCAAGTCTCACAGCCTCTAATATGGATTAAATGTAAAGCAGACAAAAATCCTCACAAGCAAACCAATAGGTAACATTATATATGATTAATGGAGAACACTTTGAAGTTCCAAGGGCTTCATTTTGCTTGAATTTGCATTCAATACTCATGAAAGCAGCAGTCAAGAGATCAAAAGGCATGTGACACCGGATAAATCTGCTGCAAAAGACCCCTTTAGAGCACTGAAAAGAAAGGATGTTACGTTGAGGACTATGGTGCCCCGACCCAATTCGTAATTGCCCCATATGCATGTGAAACTTGTACATTGAATACAGGAGATCAAAGGAGAATCATGCATTTGAATTATGGTGTTAGTGAAGAGTACTGAGAGTTTCATGGATTTCTAAAAGTTGAAGGAAATCAATCTTTGAAGGATTATGACCACCATATCTCTAGATACAAAGATGGTGTGACTTCATCTTACATACTTTGGACATGATGACAGAAGAGACCAATCCCTGGAGGACATCATGCTTGGTAAAGTAGAGGGGCAGTGAAAAATCGTAAGACCTTCAGTGATTTGGATCAGTACAGTGACTGAAAACATGGCTTTAAGCACAGAAACAATTGTGAGTAAGGCATAGGATGTGTTTGTTCTGTTGTGTATTGGGTCGTGAGAGGTTAGAACTGACTTGACAGCACCAATCAAATTCCCTTCTTTTGGTTTCAAACTTTTGCATTTGGATAAACAATGATGTTCTGCTGCTGAATTTTCTGTGACTTCTCCTTCAGCAGAGGACAGTGCATTATTTAGGTTGTAAATTCCCCTGGAATCCATTCACCTTTGGTCACTCTACTATTATTTAAAATACTGTTGAAGTAGCTAACACCACCACAGTCACCTGCAAGCCACCACAGCATGAAAGAGACACGTAGTGTACAAAAATATAATTGAATCTAAATCATTTACCTTAAACAACAAGTAGACAGCCTTGATTTCTCCTTCATTAGATATAACTCTAGATGTGAAAAAGGGCAGCTTCAAACATTGTGAAGAAACAGGGCTAGTGCTTTGAAAGTGACCTATTATCATTACAACAGTGATATATTGGGATTAGTGAAAGGCAATACTTACTAAATATTTTAAATCTCAATTCTCCAGCAACTCCTACTTTAGGGGGTTTCAAGGCTCTATCAGAACTTGAGATGGAAATGTCATTTTATCTTCTTATTTTGCTTACCCAGGAATCAATGTGTATAGATACCATATAATTGGTTTTTTTTCACTCATTTATCAAACTTGTTTAAGATTCTTTGTCATATGGGAGATAAAAGCAGAACGGATGTGCACTCATCATTTAGTCTTAGCAAGTAAGAACAACATGAATCAAATATCGAGATAAGTATGACATGTCATTCCAAAGTGGTTAGTGCTGAGAAAAAATGAACCTCGGTGCTACAAATGCTCACACAATTGGCAATGTTTTCTAGTCAGGGAGTGTACAGAAGTCATAGAGCAGAGGAGTAGACAAGGATAGGTTACAATGATCTGTCAGAGGTAGGAGAACAAATTGAGGAGTGTGGGAATGGGAAGTTTGAGGAACTGTCAAAGACAGCAAGGTGAGAGTGGAGAAAGTACAGGTTGACAGATACATGAGACGTAAAGGCAATGCAGTGCAAGAAGGCTGAGGTGGCCCTCAGTGAGGGCCACATCAAGGATGCAGGACCTTTCATGTAGTCTTCAACACAAGAGAAGGAGGAAACTAAAGAAATATTTTTTCACTAAAGCAAAGGTGGAGAAAGAGCAGAATATTTCAGTATAAAATCTAAACTTTAAAAAGCCTTATTCTATTTCTTGCTGCAAAGGAATTTGTGGTAGAACAAAGCACTTCTACAAAAACTATTTAGAAGCTATAAAAGTGGAACTTGCATTGAAGACGTTAATGTTAAAAATATAAAGAAAAAAATGGACTTGAGAGGTATGTAGAAAAAAATGTCTTTCTTGTGCACACATTCTCTCATCTCTATTCAGTGAGACTTCAACCCAGTAGGGAAATTGCTTGAAAAGAATAGATGCAAATAAGAGAGAAAGGAGCTTTAACAACATTATAATTCTGTACTTCAGTAATTGCTGCATAGCTTAAGATAAGCATTACTAAGTACTCCTTCAAAAACTAGTATTATTGTCATGGACATTTTCACTCATAAATATCTTATGGGAGCCCCAATTTTCCCATATTATTAATAACATTTTGCCAAGATTAATTATTATGAATATTTTGTAGCTAAGCGTATACATTTAATAAATATTAACAAGTGGCCATTCTAAAATTTCTCAATTATATATATTCACATATATCACCTTCTTTTATATCTAGTTTATGAATTATTTGTATTATTTGTCCATTTTTTACTGTAGTGTTCTTAAAGATTTCTAAGAGCTATAATATTCCTGTCTTTGCAAATAATCTTCCTGCTGGTTTAATACAAACAATAATTAAGGCTTCTCTTTATTGCAAACTCTGCTCTGCTTTATGTCTTCTATGTCTCTGTAGATTTCAATTTCCTTAAAACTTCATTTAGCTCATAACCACATTTCTGTATAGTATGGCAGGAGTAAGCAAACAAAATTATGAGATATTTAATTTTAGATATACTAGCAAGAATCTCTTAGCATAATTATACCCCATGTGATATTTGGACATGCTTTTTGTATGTCAGAAGCTAAATTTAATGGATATATCTTCTAGGAATCATCTCTTACTCCCATTATTACAACAAGTTGTCTAATTAGCTCTATATTTTTCCTTCCAAGCTCTAAAGATCAAAAATAACATTATCTTTGAATACTTCTATTTTAAAAATTTTACCTCTGAAACTGCTGGTATTCTAATAGAGTGGTGTAATAGACTATACGGTCATACCATCTCTGAGGGGACTGAATGAAGGATAATTAAGGCATTTCAATGAAGAATGAAAAAGTTGCAGACAATATGACTATTTTAAAAAATATGACTCCATAGTATCTTCAAGTTTGGGGTTTTGATTAAATCTATAATGTTAATTATAAATCAAATACTTATTAATCATATTAATTTTATTTTATAAATGCAAACATGCTATCTGATATAGATTCCAGTTTTTTATATATCTAGCCATTTTTGAATAATAAAAATGAAATTATCCCCACAAGAAATGCCAGAACTTTAAGTTCTTGAATTATGTTTTTACTATTCTACCTGGTATCGGGGGTTGACAAATACTATCACTTTAAAAATCTCGAGATAGGAAAATTATCCTGGATTAGTGGGTGGATGTGAAGTGCAATTGCCCTTAAAAGAAGTAGTGTAAGAGAAAATTATGTGATGATGAAGAAGACTCGGGGAAAGAGAGAGATTGGAATATGCTATGTGATTGGCTTTGAGAAGGAGGACAGGGCTGCTCTAAGGAATGCATGCAGGCTCTGGGAACCAGCAAAGGCAAAAAAAAAAAAAAAGGATTATTCTCCAGAGCTTGAAAAATGAATGTAATTCTGCTGAGAGCTTGGTTTTAGCCTCAAGATCCATTCCAAGATATTTGACTTCTAGATATAATAAATAAATAACAAAGAAATGTTTGGAGCAATCTGTAAAAACAGCAATAGGAGACCAACACGATGGTCATTCACATATGTTTCAGATTTTCTAGAAGACAAAATTTTATGAAAATTTTATTATCTCACATTATGCATAGCTGAAGTCAAGCAAATCAATAAATTTTCTTATCAAAATGCCATATTTCAGCTTTAATTTAAAAAATTTTCCAATAGTAAAGCTGTTTGAAGTATTAAATTTATAATGTATTGCAGGAATATATTTCATATGTGTTAGAAAACACATATTCCTGAGAACTTTTTTAATAATTGATGAGTATACCACAGAGTTAACACAGTTTGCACATATGTAAGACATTTTGGAAGCCAGGGGAGAAAAATATTCTATTTTTTAAAATAGAAGTGTTTTGATTCTCATATACAAACACATTTACATTTGAGCAATTAATTCCTGGAAATCAATGGACCTTTCTTTCTTTTATGCATTTATTTATAGTAACAAACTTAACAAGCTTAAACCATATACATTAGAATACAGCATCTGAAAATATGGCTAGAACACAGAAAACAGGTACAATATAATTCTAGACATTAACAAAACAACAAAGCCTGTTATTTAATAACTAAAAGATAACACATATATTAGCTTCTGTGGTGGCTAATGTGAATAGTTTAAATCCAGGTATCAAACATCAAGATGACATATTTGAGATGTTTATGTGAATATTGAGCAATATGCCAACTTTCCCTTCTCTTTAAAAAAGCAATTCAGAATGCACCATTTTAAAGCATGTATTTTGTAGCCTGAGAAAGCGGTGCCCAAGAAAAGTGGATTTTTCAGTATTTATTTGAGAAAAATTTAATGAGATATATAGAACACAGGAAATAGAACAAAGAGAAGTTTGTCAGCAATTCCAGTCAGAGAGCCCCTTGTGGTCAGCATAACTGATGCAAAACCACCCCCCAGGAGCACGGCCCCTTCCTTAAGCTCTAGCAGGGTACACTCTGGGCCTAAACTATCACTATCTATCTCTTGGCAGTAGAAATGGAAGACTGTGACTACCGAGTATTTGGTCCAATCATCAGCAAAAATAAGTCAAATTTTCCAAGATAATGAATGGGCTACTTGTTAAACCCAATTTCAGAGAAAAAATATGTGATCCAGCTACATAGTTTTAGAAGGTATATTTAACAAGTTTTAGTATGTTAGTCTTGAAAATAAGGCAGCTGTTGGTGAGTTTGCTTTTAATGTTAAATTGGGTATATTTTCAAAGAGAGTGTATCTGCTTACCAAGAATATTATGCTTGATTGATATAGATAAATCATTTTCATGATATTATATATCTGAAATTAAGACCATTTTCCCAATGTATATCATTTTCATTAGATATAAATTTATTTTATCCAATTTTAAGTATTTCAAATATGGAATGATTTTTCTTTCCTCTTAGCAATGTGTTCTCATTATAAAAGCTCAGGTATATTCTATAACATTTGTTTGGTTATGAAATAGTCAACATATTTTACTTACAATGCTAATTTGTTATGTAATGCAAAATATAATGCCAACATTATTTAATTATAAAAACAGATTATGAAACATATTAATTACATATCCAAAAAAGGGGTTCCATGAATTAAATTTGCTCTAAAACCTGTTGTTTTTGCAATGAATACCCATAGATAACCTTAACGATCAAAGGGGAAAAAGTTGAAGTTATCATGGCAGTGAAGAGACCAATGACACATTAGTTGGGTAAATAATCTGCACAAGAACCTTGTTAAAGTGCTGAAAACCAAAAAGTTACTTTGAGAACTAATATGTGCCTGGTATAAGCCATGAGATTTTCATTTGTCCCATATGCATGTGAAAGTTGGTCATAGAATAAGGAAGGCCAAAGAAGAACCAATGCATTTACATTATTGTGTTGGTAAAGAATATTGAAAGTTCCACAGACTGCCAAAATTACAAACAGCTATGTTTTGGGAGAAGTACTGTCAGAGTGCTTCCTAGTTGCGGAGATGGCATAATTTCCTATTACATATATTGGACACGTTGTCAGGAGGGACCCGTCCCTGAAGAAGGACGTTGTGCTCGGTAGAGTAGCAGGGCAGTGGAGAAAATGGAAGGTGAAGGCCTTTGATTAGCTGGATTGACGGAGTGGCCTCAGCATGGGCTCAAACAAAGCAAGTGTGAGGATGACACTGCAGTACTCTGTTCTCTTGTACATGGAGTCACTAGACTTTGGATTTGTCTGAGGGTACCGAACCACAATAGCCACATACATTTGCTTATTTTCAAGAAAGTATCAAATTACATACTGTGTACATATTTTAGCCATAGTCCTTAAGGCAATTCTGTGCATCATAAGGTATAGCATTTAAGCTACTGAAAGTATACTACTCAAACTATTAAATCTTTCAAATGAATGGGGTATTATCTACCTGAAATTAGCAATTGATTAGAATGACTCAGCAAAATCTAGATTTTTGCCAGGTTCAACTGTTCACACCTCCAGAAGGATTGGATATGACTTCGCTGAAACAGCGCCTTGCAAGAGAATCTCGTGGGTCAGTTCAATTTTAATTCATAGGGGTCAGTTCAGAAGTATATGGAAACTGTTAATTGAGATTCCTAAGTGGTAGTTTTTAAAAGAGAGCAATCTCAGGGGATTATTAAGAGAAAATTTACAAAAATGGAAAGCTCTATTGGTGAGAAAATACGAAGAGCATTTTCTTAAGTAACATTTTCCATCATGACAATACACCTGATAACTAAGGACTGTCCTATGAGCATTTTCTTGAGAAACCATATCCTGTTGTTTCTACTGCCCTAATCATGCGCCTTTCAATCTTATTTATTTACCCAAAGTTTTAAAAAGAATTCAAAGGACCATAATTTAAGTCCCTGAAAGTGTTCTTACATAGCATTATACATAGAAGAGTGCAAAATGCTTCAAGGATGTGCTAGAGAGAGGGAATATTGTTTATTAAAGTTTTCTATTATATTGTAACAGTTGTTTTTGACTTGCCTTTGTATAACAAGGCAAGATGAAAGAGAATTCTAAAGTCTGATGACTAGCAAGAATTAGACTGCTGGTGAACAGAACCACTACCTAGAAAATATAAAAATAGATATAAACAAGAAAAAAATCAAATATACATTCTTGAATTAAAACCTGATTCAAAACATCATATGTGTCTATGTCATTTAACTACTAGGGCTAAATGATATCCTGTTCAAGATTTAGTGCTGTGATTTGGTTCCATCCTACCTTTATCAAATATAAATAACCAGTTTTAGAAATAGCACAGAGTACAGAGATATATGCATTTTCTTTTATTTTTGAAGATGAAATGGCAGAATATATATTTATTAAAATCATTTATTGGGGGCTCATTCATCATTTTTCATAATACATAAATACATATACTGTGCCAACTGCCTTCACATGCCTGCTGCCATCATCATTCTCTAAATAGCTGCTTTTCCACTTGAACCCTTGATATCAGCTTCCCATCTTTTCCCCTCTGTCCCTGTTCCCCTCTCCCCCACCAACCTTCAATACTTTGTAAATTATTATTGTTCTGCCATATCTTACATTGCCCAACATCTCCCCCTGCCCACTTCGCCCGATGTCTGTACTCCAGATAGGCAACTATGTGTAGATCCATCTCTCTATCCCACGTTCTCTTCCCCCCATCTGGCAACTCCAATCTCACCCCTAGCCCCCAGAGGCTCATCTGTCCTGGGTTCCCCATATCTCCAGCTCCCATCTCTACCAAGGTACCTTCTCCAGTCCAACTGGATTTGTAAGGTAGAGTTGGGACCAAGATAGTAGGGGAGGGGGGACCCTTCAGGAACTAAAGGAAAGTTGTATGCTTCATCGCTGCCTCACTGTACCCTGACTGGCCTGTTTCCTCCCCTTGACTCCCCTGTAAGGGGGTGACCAATTGCCCACAGGTAGGTCTTGAGTCCCCACCCTGCTCTCCTCCTCATTCTTAGTAATGTGATTCTTGTTCTTTGATGCTCGATACCTGTCCACCTTGATCACACAGCCTGGGGTGCTTCTTCCATGTGGGCTTTGCCGCTTCTTCCCTAAATATCCACTCGTTTATCTTCAAAAGACCTCAGATACTTTATCATTTGGTAGCTGGGCCCCATCAGTTTCCTCCACTCTGTTTCTCTCTGTACCCATTTGTCTTCAACGATCCTATCAGGAGGGTGGCCACATATTGACATGATTTTTGTTTTTTGATGCCTGGTCCCTGATTCTTTCAATACCTCATAGTGGTAGCACAGGCTGGTGTGCTTCTTTTATGCTTTTTTGTTGATCCTGAATTAGATGACTCCTTGTTTATGATAGATGCATTTTTAAAATTTTACTATAGTGATATAATTCTTGAGAGACAAATTCTGCATAGTGCTTTTTCATTCATGCTGAAGGAGCAAGGAAAGTGTGTGTGTGAGATAGATAGATAGATGGATAGATAGATAGATAGATAGATAGATAGATAGATAGATAGATAGATAGAATATTAGTAGCCTAAACCATGAAGGATAAAACGAAAATATCCTGAGGAACCTGTAGAATACAGAGAAAAGTAGCATATTTTAATAACATCTGAGTTTTTTAATAGCAATGAGTTAAAAACACTAGACTACAAATTAACCCATTTATAAGTATAAAATTATAATGCCTTTTAGCTCAGGGGCATTTTTGTTTACATTTATTATATATCATGTTATTTATTTAAGTTTCATAATGAAATTAATCTATCTTGTTTCTTTTATGCTAATTAACCTATCCATTTATTTCTTCTCTTGAGGAAAAGCTATTGACTAGTAGATATTTTCTAAGTCATTGTAAAGCAGCAAGGAAACAAGAAACAAAGATATAATGCATGGCCCAAAGAAATGTTTGCTCTTATTTAAAACAAACACCTAAAAATATGTGAAGATATCATTTCAGAATTATGTTGGTTTATGATATGGCAGCTGTTTGTGGGAAATGGGCGACTTGTTTTTGTTTTTGTATTGTTAATTGCATCTAGCTTGTAGAACTATGTTTTGCATTCATTCTTTGTCTTTTTCAGTTGTGGTTCTTTTTCCCCCTGGTAGAAGAGAACATAAAACACTTTACAGGTTGTTTACATGAGTATTTTTTCAAAGTTTTAAATACCTTTTATGTTTCTTATAAGTAAAAACTAATTCAGAGGGTTTAAATTCTTTTCTGCATGCTAATTATATTAAATGTCAAAATGTATTTGACATTTCAACAATTTTCATGTGTTCAATTGAGTGATACTAATTCTGTGCATAAAGTTTTTCAACTAGCTTTATTCATTCCCACAGTCAGTGTCACTTAAACAATTATTCTTCCTACGTCTTACATCTGGTAAGCAATAATAGATCTTTATCTTCTTGTCCTTTCTTATTCTGGATATTTCATTTAATAGGATAATAAATATTTGTCTGTTGCAAAAAAGCATCACTCATTCAGTCAACTTACTGCTCTCAAAGTCCATCTAGGTTCTTTTAGGTACCACTAAATAGCAAAATATATAATTTTGTTCATATAAACTATGATTCAAAAGAAAATTACCAAATCATATATATGAAAGAAATATATTTACATTAGTCAATACAAAAACAAGAAGGAAGACATCCAACATCCATAAAGATAAAAGAATATTATATAATAGAGAATAGCTTTCTGTACTAAACAAGAAGCAATGTAAAATAATTATTATGGATTTCTAAGTATTCCTACATGTGGTATTTTTTAAAAAGAATTTTCATTTCCAAAACTGAAAAAGAGCATGTGAATAAGTAAAATACTTAAAGGAATCATGTCATGTTCATGAATTGTATAAAAGTATTTCATAGAATCATATTTTCAGAAAGAAGAAAAATGAATAAATTGCAGTAGATATTGGGCCATGAAATTAATTAGATAGATGTATGCTTTTCTGAAAATACTCCTAGATGATTTCTAGAGTAATATTTCACTATTGGAAGTATCATGGACTGCTAAAAGAGCAAACGTATCTCTCCTGTAAGAAGTAAAGTCGGAGTGCTCCGTAGAGGTAAGGATGGTGAAACCTCATCTTACCTTCTTTGGACATGTTGTCAGGAGAGACCTGTCCTTGGAAATCGACACCATGCTCAGTAAAGCAGAAGGACAGCGAATGAAAGGCAAGCCCTCAATTTGATGGGCAGACACGGTGTCTGCAACAGTGGGCTCACACGAGGGGACAATTGTGAAGCTGTCGCAGAACCCAGAACTAGTCTCTTTTTGTTGTGTCTAGTGTTGCTATCAATTGGAAATAACTTGATGACTCCTAATAAACAGCAACATATTTAAAACTAAGGCGCCCTTGTGATGTGCTCCTATTCTAAAGGTCAACCGTTTGAAACCAGCTATTGCTCTGTGGGAGAAGGATGAGGCTTGAAAATCCACAGGGTCAATTATGCCTCATCCTGTAGGGTCACTGTGAGTCACAAGCACCTCAATGGCAGTGAGTATGTGTAAATATAAGATATCCAGATCGTGAAAACAATATGTATTTGATTGCTATTACAAAGAATGGCATTTTAAGCCCATTTAATATTGCTAGGGAAGAAAATACCTGCCAACTTAATTCCATAAAGATTACAATCAAGAAAGTCCAAGAGAGCAATTCTACAGAGTAAGCACAGGGTAAAATACGGCTTAATCGCAACTAATAGCATAACATATTTAAATCCAAAAAGTGATTGGTAGAGCAAAACCATAGAAATAACACAAAATCTTTGGTTAGGGTTAGGGTTGGGGTAAAAAAAATGAAATAACATTTCATCCTTTCGTAAATTGCAGTGAGGGCATTTTATTATTTTATTTTCTATTTTTGGCATCACTTCCCTGGTAGGAGTAGGAGGCCCACCCTTGTTCCTGGAGAGCTGCTGCTGGATTTGAACCGCCAACCCAGTGGGCCACAGTCTTACACACAACCACTACTCCACTGAGGCTCAGCCTGTCTTATTATTTTTTATTCAGAATGCTCTAATAAAATGTAAAATGTGCATGCAACTGAGGAGGCAAGTAATGAAGTCCCCACGGAATGCCAAAAATAGACTTCAAGGGCACGACATGATACCTCATCAGACTTGACAAGAAAATACTCATAAAGGTCAACAAACAGACCTAGAACTACTTATAGGCTTTTCTTTTGTGTTGATGGTGTTTTTCATTTTGTTTTGTTTTGCTTGGTGCTTATTGGCACTTGTTGTTGCATGTCTATCTAGATGAGACAGGTGAACTAGACAATACAGAAGAGAAAACAATGGGACTGATGGTTCTGGAGGGACATGGGAGAGAGGGTGGTGGAAGAAAGGAGGGAGTGCCAACAAACTTAGTGACAAGGGAACAACAAGTGATCTAAGATCAATGGCAAAAGGGCTATAGGATTCTTGGTGGAGCTTGATCAAGTGGATAGCCAAGAGGAATTAAAGAAAGCCAAATTAAGATTAAACATGATAAAGGGACAAGAGGAAATAAAGGAAGAATTAGGAGGAAAAGGACATTTATAGAGGTCTAAATACAGGGTTGTACATATGTAAATATATTTATATATTATTATATAGGGATATATAGTTATGGTAAAATAAATCTATGTGCATATATTTATATGTTAAGTATTAAAGTAGTAGACAGACATTAGGCCTCTGCTCAATTACTCCCTCAATGAAAGAACATTTTTTCTACTAACCTGGCATTCTAGGATGCTCACTTTCCTGACATGATCACCAAATGGTAAATAATTTAGTCATACCTGTTACCCACCACAATTTCTAGACCATCATCCAAGTGAAATATTTCCTACAAATAAATTAGTACCATATTACCTCTTGTATTGCAACAGATCTAATCTTTTTTTGCTCCAAGATACCTTTTTCTATATTTTAGCTCTCAAAACATTGTGTGTTACAAAAGGTGAATCACTTTGTCATTAGTTCACTGATAGTCGGAGTAAAACCATCCTGAAGTGTCTCAAAAGATAGGCCTGACAATCATCTTCTGAAAGGTCACAGGCTTGTAAACCACATGGAGGGATTCTATTCTGTACACATAGGGTCATCAAGAGGCTGGATTGAGTTGTCCAGGCCTCACAGCAACAGCACTAAAACCATTGGAGATTGGTGGTAAAAACCAGAAGGCATGAATCTTGCTAGCTCATGATAGAGAAAAAGTGCCAGATTCATGCAAAGAACATTAAACCACCGAATCCTGTTCATTTGGGACACAACCTCAATAATTGTAGCTGTCAATGGAGCACCTAGTCAAGAAAAATATATTTACAGTAAACCAGAAAAAATAATGAAGGTATCCACCTGCTCTATGTCTAATTTTGTTTTCTACAACACATGTAATACGCACAGTAGAGTATGCTAATAAGTGTCAAGGAAAAGGAGAAAATGAAATGATCTCTTTGACAACTGAAGAGGTGGATCAAGAAACCAAGATAAAAAGATTTTGAAGCAAAAGTCTACATATAAATAAGCTGAAACTTTTTTTTCTAGATGTTTGTATAACCATCAGCATTTAAAATACATGGAATAATCTGCCTTCTCTGAGCTGTCCCAAGAAGTTTCTTTTCACTAAGATATAGAAACTAGACCAGATGTGATGATTGTTTTCATGAGTCAGAACTAACATTTGTAGCACCTAACAACAAAATATAATTAGCATTAAGACTGCTAATATAATTCTCTTTTAATGTTTTTTTTTCTTACTAGAAAATGTGACAGAAAAATCTGTGCTTTTGTGTTATGTGTTAATCTTATTAAAAATCTGATTTTATTACCATGGAGTAATTGGGGTTTCAACTCTGAACCTTACATATGGCAATGAAACATATAATCATTACACCACCACTGCTCCAATGTTAAATTGTAACATTTCAATGTATTACATCTTGAAATATTAATGTACATTCAATTAATTTTTAAACTTGAAATTCCAAAATATTTTCCAGGTATAAATTTTCAGATTATAGAGAAATTTTAGTACTTACTATTTCCATAATAAACACCTAAATCTTTCATGTTTGATTTTATTTAAACTTGATTAAGAACTTAAAGTATTTGTTAAACTGCATGAACCTTTTAATGTCTTCCCCCAATTCTTTTTTATTCTCTTTTCCATACTTAATTCATGAGTATTGTATATTAATTTGCCCATGTTTTGTAGTTAATATTCTTTTGGAATCAAACTCCTTTCCCAATGAGTCACTTTTAGTATCTAAAAATTTGAGGTTGATATTATCCTTATTTAAAAAACTTACTTAAAATTAACATTAAATCATAAATAAATTTGCAGCTACTCATTTTATCCACAAAATGTTCCCAATGTCTTTTTTTTCCTGGTTTCTATGGAGATACAAATTATAGGAAATCCTTGACTATTCTGTCTGAAATAATTCCTGTGGTGCTATCTATCTTTTGCTTGATTTATCATATCATATAGCACTCAAAGTCAACTCCAGAGACACATATTGTTGTATTTTATTATGTCAGCAGGTCATAAGATGACCAGACATTCTGCTTTTTAACAATTTGCCCCACGTCCAGTGGCATTTTAAAATTAAATAAATATATTGCAATACTATTTTTGCATTCTATGAACGTTTTTGTTGCTCCATATAGAGCAAAATTTTAATCAAGAACCACTCCCTTTCCTCTGGTCAATGGTGTCTGACTTAAAATATGATCATTTTCAACTTGGCTTGATCAAGATTCTCAGTGATTTTGCACTTACAGCCTAGTAATAATGTCGCATGATGTGGTCTCATACAACACAATCTATTTCATCCTGGTATCTGGAGTGTGCAGCAAATCACTTATAAGATCGAGATGGAATGTAACCCTCTTACTCAGGTCGCAATTTTGATGCAATTAAAGGGATATTTTCTCCAGGGTGTGGCCTACTCAATTGCCACACATGTAAATATATAGAAATGGATTCTGTAAAGAAAAAAAAAAGCAGACAGCTTGCTTTCTGTTGGGTCTGGATCTTGCATCTGGTACCATGAGCTCAAGTTCATTGGACTTGTGCTGTTGGTTTGACATATTGCATTATTATGAACATTAGCATAGGGAAAGATTATTCAAGTGGAGAGTTTTTATTGTATAGGAGCAAAGAAATATTTGGAGACATAAAGTTCCACTACTGAGGAGAAGCAGCTTAGAAAGAAGAAAAGAGGTTATGGATTCAGAACATGGTAGAGGTATTCATTCGACAGACAGCACTGGGTTGGATATAAAACGTGAGAGATGGAGAAGAGGCGGTGAAGAGAATGTGAATGGAGGCTACTGAGAATGTCAACCTCTTTGCTTCAGAATGCCCTAATTATTGAATATGTCTTAGAGAGTTAGGAGGTAATAGCTGGGTTGTTCTAAAATATTTGCTTTTCAAAATGGACATTTCTGATTTCAGTGTATTAAGATAGATATTGAAAGTGCTCCCTCAACAGAAGAACCCTTTGTTCTAATAACTTGGCATTCTTTGATGCTCACTTTAACAATATGATCAATGAACATAAATGGGTGCTTATTAATTAAATGCTTGTCACACCATACCATCAGGGTTTGGTTGCCATCTAATTAATCTTTTGAGATAGTACTATTTTATATAGAGTGAGTCATTATTAGTTGAAATTGATTCAACAGCTTACATTACCATAACATCTCCACACTCACTGCCATTATTGAGTCAATGCTGACTCTTCTCTGCAGGCCAGGGTAGAAGTGGTCTTAGGGAACTCTGAGTGTGTAACTGTTTACATGAGCAGAGAGGACCGGCTTTCTCAATGAGTATCTAGTGGTTTTGAACAACCGGTTTTGCAGTTAGCAGCCTAGTATATAATCTCAAGGCCATCAGAGCCTTGCAACCAAACCTACTGTCACTAATTCAATTCAAACTCATAGCAACCTAGGTCAGAGTAGTGCCTCATAAGGTTTCCAAGGCTCAAAGATGTATGAAAATGGGCTGCAACATTTCTCATTTGTATAACAGTTGTGGCATAGTAGACAATACCTTGTGCCAGCGTTATGGTCAGTTCAAACCCACCAGCTACTCCATGGGGGAAAAGATAAGGCTATCTCCTCCTGAAAAGATTGACAGCATCACAGTAGTAAGTAATTCTACTTTGTCCTCTAGGGCTTTTATGAGTCAAACTTGATTCAATTGCTGTTGCATTTGGTGTGTGTGTGTGTGTGTGTGTGTGTGTGTAGACAATGAAACAGTGATTGGTCCTGTGGCATCCTCAAAATTATCATGATGCTTGAGCCCATTACTGCAGTTACAGTGTTAACATATCACCACAAAGGTGCTTCCCTTTTGCTCTGACCTTCTATCAAGCCCTTTTCCGTGGGCTGTCTCTCTTGCGACTATGTCCAAAGTATGTGAGATAGTCTCACCATTTTCACCTTCACAGTAGTATTCTAGTTGTACTTCCGCCAAGACAGACTTCGTTGTTCTTCTCAGAGTGCACTGTACTCTCAGTATTCTTCACCAACACCACAATTCAAATGCATCATCAGTTCATCTTTGGTTTCCGTTTTTTGTTGTCCAACTCTTCACATGCATATGGGGTGATGGAAGTTTCCAGAGCCTAAATCAGGTGTACCTTTGTCCTCAAAGTAACAAAGTTGTTCTTTAACACTTTAAAGAACATTGGTAGACAATTTTCCCAATGCAACTTGTCATCTGATTTCTTTACTGGTACATTGGTTGTAGATCTAAATAATAAAAAAAAAACCTTGACATCTCTATCATATCTGGATCTGACACATAAGCTTTCACTAAGAATTGTGGGAAAGAATCACACAGAGAACATGGGGGACAAGATGACTAGCTTCTGTGCTGATGATTTCAAGGAAGATGAGAAGCTATTGTCCCATTACTGTTCTAATTAACTAATTAATAAATGTAACTCATCATCAACACTGTCAAGATAAATTTAAGTTGCAGACTATTTTGAACTAGATTTTCATGGCAGGATACATTTGTTAAAAAATTATAGAAATGTTAAAGTGCTTTGTAATAATTAGTACAAATAAGTACCCTTACTCTTAATCTTCTCCCAATATCCCCAGCATTTGTTCTTGTTTTAAAATGTAAAATGCTAAAGGTTTAAGCAGGTGTTTGTTTGATAGTTTGAGGAAATGTGAAGCTTCTTCTTAGGAAAAAAAATTACTCTATAGGGAAGTCATTTTCCTTTACTTGTGAAAGGTCAATAGTGTTCATTTGAGGCAATAATCTATTTTGGTATCTTCAATTTTTCTACAAAATGTCACTTTGCTTCCTAAACCTCACAAGGACAAGATTAGGCATGTTCAGGGTGGCATGGCCATAGATTTCCTCAATCTCAGAATGTCCATGCTTTTTCATTATTGATTTACCATCAAGCACCCTCCAAAAGTCAAATCAGAGTATATATGTGAGAAAAATTAACTTTTTCTTTTATATTTTCTGTGGCTCACCAGAGCACAATATTTGCAATATTTTGTTTGCTGTTTTAGCTCCCCAATTTAACAAGGACCTGTTTAGGAAAGATATCAGAAAATTATTTTATATAATTGTAAATTGATATATTTGTTTTTTAGCATTATACAACATATATAATAGACACACAGATATAGGTTAAAATACTTAACAAAATAAAATAATTAGCAAAATTTCTTGGATGTTCATGAGTAAGTTCTTCAAATCCTCTTTTAGCAAACAAAATTGTATCATCTCTGCATTTTAGTTTATTAATGAGTCTTTTTCCAGTCCTGATGCTGCATTCTCATTCAGATAGTGCAGCTTCTCAAAGCATTTGCTCAGCATACAGCTTGAATAATATTGTAGAAGGAAACAAGCCTGATACATATCTTTCCTGATTTTAAACCATGTAGCATCCTTTGTTCTGTTTTAATAATTGTCACTTATCTATGTATAGGTTTCTCATGAGCACAGTGGAGGGATTTTTAATTTCCATTCTTGGTGTTGTTTTGCATAATTTGTACTCTATGCTTTCAACCAAGAGCTATCTTATGTCAGCAATGATATTCCTCATTCCATGTCTTTATCTGAGTCCAGCTGGAATTTCTATCAGTTCTCTGTTGTATTATGGCTACCATTTTAGAATAGTTTCCAACGAAATTTTGCTTACCTTTCATATTAGTGATAATTTCCATATTTTGGTAGGTCACCTTTCTTTGGAAGAGATATGAATTTGGATGATTTCCAGTTCTTTTACCAGGTACCTGTTTTCCAAATCATTTGGGAAAGATGAGTGAGCTTATCCAGCATTGACGAATTCCTTGACACAACGCAGTGGACATTTCATCAATTTCTGGAGTCTTAGTTTTTTCTACTATTTAGGATGCAACTTGAACTTCTTTTATTTTTTTTAATTTTTTTTAATTAAAAAAAATTTTTTTTAGGCATCACTGCCCTGGTGGTGGGAATAGGAGGCCCAGCCTTTGCTCCTGGGAGCCCGAATTGAACCTCCGTCCCAGTGGGCCGCAGTCCCATGCACAACCACTACGCCACCGGGGCTCAGCGCAACTTGAACTTCTTAAAACCATTGATTCTTGTTCACACTCAACCTCTTGAAATTATTGAATAATTATTCTCTCCTTTTGGGACAGTGATTTTATATTCTTTGTATATTCTTTTCACGTATCATTCAATATTTTGCCCATAGAATCTTTCAAACTGTCAACTTGATATTTGGATATCTCTTCCTTAGTTATTTTTATTTAAGTTATGCTGAGCAAGTTCTTCTTTATGGTTTTCTAATGTTAGGTCTTTAAACATTTCATTGCAATATTTTACTTTGCCTCCTCTAGTTATCCTTTTAAATGACATTAATTTTTGGTCATGTGCTACTTCGCAAAATGGTTGAACTTTGGCCAATTACTTTTGTTACAATGACTCTGTATATGCCTTCCTCTATAGCATTTTTATGTGGGAATTCTTAATAAAAACTTAAAAATTAAATGAGAATTAAAAGCTATAAGATGATATATTTTAGAAAATATTGTCACATTTATGACAGATTAACCAGGTCATTATCAACATGAACCAAAAATGTTAAAGCTGATGTACTTTGTTCTTGCTTTTTAAAATTCAAAACTTTTATAATTTCAAAACACTTTCAAAAAATAGCTATAGTAAGGTTGATCATCTACCAGAAATTTGGGGTTAATGCATGAAATTTGATTGAGTGAGACCCTTCACATCAGAGACCCATTTTATAGTCTCAGTGACCTTTACAAGTTCAAAATACTATGCACTTATCTTAATTCTTAGTTGATCATCTTATACTTAGCTGTAATTAGAGAATTCTCTAACACCATGGAGATGCTAGGTAAAGACGTTTCTTTTTGGTTGGGACTGGAAGTCTTTGGCTTCTTTATTACACTTTCCTGTCTGTCTCAAAATCATTTTTAATCTTATTTTACTGAAACTTTCATAGTCTCTTTTAAATTTATTGCCTTCTATGAGTAGACAGAATTACTTATTCTGTATTCTCTTCATGTTCTCCACTGTCTGGCACACTACAAGTTTTATGAATATTAAATGTCAGTGGGTTGAATTCTGTACACCTTTCAAGTCTTTGGCATCATGGCTATCAATACCAAAGTTATGGGATGATAGTATCACACAGAAACAATGAATTTCACCTCAGAGCTGTAAAGGATGACTTGTGCACATATGAATGGTACGTTTCCCTTGTTTCCATGCTCATTGAGTTTCTCTGGCCTTATTTTAATTTCTAGAAAAATTTAAGAAGCACTTTGCACATTTGTAGCATTTTAATTTACCTTGAGTCATCCTAGTCCTACCTCCTTTTCTTTCCACAGTTATTATGCTAAATTTATTGTTTCTTTATGATTTTTTACTACAAATGTGCTATGATTTGTTGGAAATAAGAATTAATAAATGAATGAATCATACAAGCCCATTATTAAAGTCAAGTCTTTTTTGATGGGATTTGACATTAATTGGATAGATTAGCTACTAAGCTATCTCAGTAATCTATATTCTTCTTAAATCATATAAATATTTCACAAAGCAATATATACATACATATATTAATATGCATGTGTGTATTTAAAAAATATAATTCACAGCCCAAAAGTTTTCAAAGCATATATTGCAATATTCATTTAGAATAAGTAGTATAGCTTTTGGGCTGAGCCCCGGTGGCATAGTGGTTGTGTGCGGGTCTGCAGCCCACTGGGATGGAGGTTCAAATACCGCAGCAACTCTCCAGGAGCAAGACTGGGCCTCTTACTCCCACCACCAGGGGGCAGTGATGCCTCCCCCCCAAAAAACATATAGCTTTTAAAATATTGTAAAAATTATATAAATTCTCAAGTCAGTCTGACTGGTTTTGAATCAAAGTGCTGTCACTTCCATATTCTGTGGCCTTGGACAAGTTATTCAATGACTCTCAGTCTCGGTTTCTTCATCTATGACACAAAGATAACTGAAAACTACTAGCCTCATAGAGTAACATCGTAGCAATTAATTTAAATTATATACAGAACTGAGTAAGCACTCGACATATATTCTTTGTGGCATTTACTTTTTTAATCCCCACAGAACATAATTGAGAAAAAATTTTCTATACATTTTGGGGAAAAATGTTTCAGCACATTCTGGAAGAAAGTGTCTAGTGACATAGCCTCCCTATTAGTCAGAACCAATTTGAAGACACCTAACAGCGACTCATTCTGAACTATTAATGAGAAAGCACATTGATTTTATATTTTGCTTATAGCAAAGATGTGGGATTCATATACTGTATTTAACAGGGTGCTGAAAATCCACAAGGCTGTTAAGATGACATCTTGGGAAAGCAGCAGAGGAGACACAGAGTTATCAGGGGCCAGATGAAGAAATTCTAATGTTCTCCTCTTACTGATAAATCTACAGGAAAAGAGGAGTAAAAGATTAAATTTAATATTAGAAAGATAAGATTATTGTTACTGAGTCACTACAATAAAAATACTATTTGTGTATCATCTAGAATGACAGAATTCTTATGCTAGTGCTCTGAATATTAAAATCAAGGAGTTAAAAGTAGATTGTACTAGTGAGCGTGTCTCCTCAGCAACAATTATTTCTCTATAGCCACAAACATGTGGCCATTTGATAAAATTCATATCCAAATACTCTGATATTCTGCCAACTTTGACAAAACATCTCTGAAGTGAGCCATTGAGCTAACTGATAGGAAATCAAAAACAAACTCCTCACTGAAGTAGGAATTTCAAATTGCATAGGTAAATAGGAGGGAACGTATGACAATGTTCAACCAGATGAAAATTGTTAAGTAAATTGGATTGCTTCCATGGTCATTCCTGCCAGCTACTAAATCCAAGTAGCACTTTATTTCATGCTCTGCACACACACTAACTTGAGTGCCATCTTCAATGGACAAAGCAACCTGGACCGAAGGATTGTCTAACTAACACGTGGAAATGGTTATTTTATCCATTCCAGCCTTTGTCATATGATATTATAATACTCAGTCACACATCTGAATCTCTCAAAGCTATAAGACACATTATGTCCCAGAGTTGGCATTGTTATTCAGGGAGATATTTTATTTCTAAATTGTTTGAAATAAATGTATTCGAGACTACCATGGTTCAATCACTCAAGGAAGAGGCATTGGTTCATTAACCAAATGCTTTCTCGAGCTATTGCAGAGGAAATTTGACTCAGTGTTAAAACTTGGAATCACTTAACTCTCATTAGATGAGAAATCACCATTTTTCATTTTCATTTAAGACTCAGGTAAAAATAAAAAAACAAACTTGAGTATAAGCTTTGCAAATGGTACAAACCAATTCAATAAGATGTGAGATTAATTCTTTCATTCATTGATCATTCATAAAAGAAATCAAACAATTATTAAACCACTGTAATACTAAAAAAAACACCTGTAATTATATCTTTCTTATAGTTTTCAAAGAATAAAACATGCCATTTCAAATATTTATCATTTCATAGAAATTGGAGCTAAAAAGTAGTTAATTTTTCCCCCAAGGAAATAAATTAATAAAACAAATTTTTAATTGCTGATACAAATTTTGTTTTGTTTTGTTTTGCTTTGTGGCATCACTGCCCTGGTGGGAGTAGGAAGCCCAGTCTTGCTCCTGGAGAGCTGCTGGAGAGCGGCTGCTGGATTTGCTGCTGTCAACCCTTCAGACCGCGGTCCCGTGCACAACCACTACACCACCAGGGCTCAGCCCGACAAAAAATTTTAAAGACAAAATTAACAGTAGTAATTTTATTAATTTGTAACAAAACAAAACAATGTCTAGTCTGGTACTATACTCACAATTTCTGGCATAAGAAAAGCTAATCAATGATATGTCACTACACTTCACTCATAGCCACATTTTTAATTCACTTACACATTATGCATATTTTAATTTAAAACAGATCCCTCTGATAGATTCTAGGTGAAATGCAGAAGTATATAAAGTCCTCCCTGTCTTCAAAGGTTGTTAATTAAAAAAATCTCTCAAAAAAGGGAAATTTGAGAGTTTTTTTGTTGCTGTTTCATTCATTTTTCATTCAACACCCATAAT